>ML111230.1:46047-58166 GCA_003697995.1 Taxidea taxus jeffersonii | reverse complement strand
ACCATTAATAAAGAATTTTTAAATCTTTTTTTTTTAAAGATTTTATTTTTATTTATTTGTTAGAGAGAGAGAGAGAGCACAGGCAGACAGAGAGGCAGGCAGAGGTAGAGGGAGAAGCAGGCTCCCCGCCGAGCAAGGAGCCCAATGTGGGACTCGATCCCAGGACGCTGGGATCATGACCTGAGCCGAAGGCAGCCGCTTAACCAACTGAGCCACCCAGGCGTCCCCCATTAATAAAGAATTTTTAAATCATTTATTAATATCCTTAGAGTGATCAGGCAGAGAAGGGTGGATATATTTCTCCAGAGTAATTTCACAGATGCAGAAAAGTGTTTGCAGACACTCTGTGAGCCAGTGGGAGAGGTTTCTAGAGGGCCCACGAGTTAGAGACCAGGATACTCTGGGGGCTCAGGAGATTCTCTCCCACCCCAAGGAGGGTCACAGTCACCAGAAACTACCCCTTCCTGACTCTTGCTAGGAGGAGGCTGACTGTGGCAGGGCAGTGCCTTCCCCCAGACATCCCCAAGCTGTTCTTCTGAGGTTCTGTGTGCCTGCTGGGGCAGGCTGGGCAGAGAGGGCAAGGGTTGTGAGGATACAGGAGACTCTGGTCAGTCCAGAGAAAGGGTTACCTCTTCAGATGAAAGTGGTCCTCTCAACCATCACCATCCCTTCTCCACCCAAGGCAGCGAAGGCAGCCCAGCATCCCCTGCCCCGGCCCAGCTGGCCTCCTCTGTCCTCCTGAGAAACGGGGGGCCACAGAGCTTCTTGCCTGATGGATTTGAAAGCTGGCACACAACTACTCCCCACCACTCCCACATACTGAATACCCGCATGCAAATGGGCACACACATAGACATCTGCAGAGACACGTGCCACTCATTTCCATATACACAAGGTCACACTCAAACACAATCACCCCAAGTGTACATGCATGCCCTCCAGAAACACCAAAGATATGCATGTGCATATACAGCTACACGCACACACACACACACACACACACACACACACACAGGCACTTCAACTGTTCTGGCCTTTCAGATTTTATATACAGTTATATACCACATGCTGTCTGGCCCCTCTTTCCACTGCAGCATTCACTTGCCCAGACAAGGTCATTCAGCAGCTCGGGGTGAGAGGGAGTCTGGGAGGGGGAGTCGATGCAGAGGTATAAAAGCTAGGCCCCACTGGGCACCTAGGTGGCTCAGATGATTAAGCATCTTGCCTTCGGCTCAGGTCATGACCCTGGGGTCCTGGGATCAAACCCCACATTGGGCTCCCCGCTCAGTGGGGAGGCTGCCTCTCCCTTCGCCCCCCTCTCTCTCTCTGTCTCTCATGAATAAATAAATAAAATCTTAAAAAAAAAAAAAAAGGTCAGGCCCCATTGCCCCAGTTCAGGACAACTCTTTGGAACCGTTACTGTCTCAGAGCCTTGTTACTGCTATTGGCACAGCTTCTCCTTCTACCCAATCCTGCTCCCTTCAACCCCCCAGATGTTGATCATCAGAAGGCCCCCCAAAAGAGTCATGAGTCTGTGCAGAACTCTCCCGTTCTTTCAGGGTCTTCAGTGCTCTAGACTGGGAGAGACCAGCTCCTTTCTGCCTGCAGCCTGAAGGCTGACCCACAGCATCTACCCTCTAGTCTGGGCCTGGAGAAGAAGGCCTGAGACGATTCCTGCACAGGCTGCCAGAGGGAGGGCTCAGGGCTGGGAGCAGACTGAGGATCCTCCCAAGTATCTTTAATTGGTTAAGTTGGTAAAAGGAATCCATCCTTCATCTGTGCTTTTTGGTTCTAGTCTCAAACCCCAGCTGGCTATCGGACCTCCGGCAATTCTTGCCTCTCTGGCCTCAGATTTTCCATATGTGTAGTGGGAAGCCTGGAACTGGGGACACAGCTTCCTGGGACACCTGTAAAGAGCTGGCAAGGTATGGTTTAGATCTGTGCTACTCAAAATGCTGTCCACTGGCCAGCAGCTTTGAACTCACCTGGGAACTTATCAGAATAGCATCAGAATAGGCCCCTCCCATGATCTGCGGAATTGGAATCTGCATTTTCCCAAGATGCCTGGGTGGTGCTGATGCAAATTGCTGTCTGAGAAGCCCTGTCCTAAATGAGCTCAGAAAATCTTTCTGTTTCTGGAGGTCTATTAGCTACAACTTTAACAGGATCGGAGTAGAGAACATGGGGCTTTTGGTTGAGAAGTGTTCTTGATTTGCCAGGGAAGCTTTTCAACCCCTGGTGACTCGAGATAGCTCCCTGATTCCCATAGCTAGAACCGAGGCCTCCTTGGGGACCCTCCCCTGGCTCCCTCTCCTCCATCAGATCTTCCACGTCTGTCTCCTCTTAGCTCCTTTAAAACATCACTAGTGTGAGGCGCCTGGGTATAGCAGCCTTCTCTCTACTTGGTCTTCCTACCTCATAAGGATTGACCCTTCCCACCTATTTTTCCCACCAGTAATTCAAACTAGCTGTTGTATGAGAAAGTTCAATATATATATTACAGATACCAGTATAAAAAATACACACATCCAAAATGCTGGCCACTGTTAATACTACCTGTAATATTTTATATCAATGTAATATTATATGTAATATTTTATGAATATGGCAAAGTTGTGTCACTCTCTCCACAACGCAAGCACCGTCTTAAACCCTCCTGATCCTGTACTGAATGTATCCTTCAGGTGTTTTTTTCAAACTTTTACATATGTTTACAAATGACTTTGTGAAATGATTTTGCATATCTTAGAATTTTATCTAAATGGTTCTGCAACTTGCTTTTTTGTTTTCAAGGCTTATCTATGTTGATACCCATAAACTGAGATCATTCAGGGCCTCCTGGGTGGCTCAGTTGGTTAAGCATTTGCCTTTGGCTCAGGTCATGATTCCAAGGTCCTGGGATGAGCCCAGCAACGGGCTTCCTGCTCCACAGGGAGCCTGTTTCTCCCTCTCCCTCTGCTACTCCCTCTGCTGCTCCCCCTGCTTGTGCTCTCTCTCTGTGTCAAATAAATAAGCCTTTTTCAAAAAAGCGAGCTCATTTACATCAGTAGTTCTATAGTACACCATCATATAACTATAACAGCACATCTATTTAACTACTGATGAGAAACTCGGTTTCTCCTGTGTTTTTCTTTTGTAAACAATGCTTATATCCTATGCATGTGTGAGGTCTCTAAGGCCTATACTTGGAAGTATAATTGCTGGGTCTTAAAAACAGTGATTGTTATGGGCTGAAATGTATCCCCCCAAAATATAGGCTTAAGTTCCAATCCCAGGTACCTGTGAATGTGACTAATTTGCAAGCCGAGTCTTTGCAGATGCAATTTCATCAACTTAAGATGAAACCATTAAGGTGGGCCCTGATCCAATATGAGTCATGTCCTACAAGAAAAGACCCAGCCAGGGCGCCTGGGTGGCTCAGTGGGTTAAAGCCTCTGCCTTCGGCTCGGATCATGATCTCAGGGTCCTGGAATCGAGCCCCACATCGGGCTCTCTGCTCAGGGGAGAGCCTGCTTCCTCCTCTCTCTCTGCCTGCCTCTCTGCCTACTTGTGATCTGTCAAATAAATAAATAAATAATTTTTAAAAAGAAAAGACCCAGCCATACACACAGGAAGAAAATACCATGTGAAGACAGAGGCAGAGATTGAGTGATGTAACTATAAGCCAAGGAGCTGCTTGATGGCAAGGACTGCTGGTAACTGCCAGAAGCTGAAAGAGAAACAGGGAACAGATTCCCATCCCAGAGACTCCAGAAGGAATGACCCCTGCTAACACCTCCATTTGGGGCTTCTAGCCTCCAGAACTATAAAAGAATAAGTTTCTGTTGTTTCAAATCATTGTTTGTGGTACTTTGTTAGAGCAGCTGTAAGAAGCTAATCTAGTGCTGGCATCAAAAGTCATGGCCTAGGGGATGCCTGAGTGGCTCAGTTGGTTGGGCGGCTGCCTTCGGCTCAGGTCATGATCCCAGCGTCCTGGGATCGAGTCCCACATCGGGCTCCTTGCTCAGCAGGGAGCCTGCTTCTCCTTCTGCCTCTGCCTGCCACTCTGTCTGCCTGTGCTCGCTCCTGTGCTCTCTCTCTATCTAATAAATAAATAAAATCTTAAAAAAAAAAAAAAAAGTCGTGGCCTGGGACGCCTGGGTGGCTCAGTTGGTTGAGCGGCTGCTTTCCGCTCAGGTCATGATCCCAGCGTCCTGGGATGGAGTCCCACGTCGGGCTCCTTGTTCGGCAGGGAGCCTGCTTCTCCCTCTGCCTCTGCCTGCCTCTCTGTCTGCCTGTGCTCGCTCTCTAACAAATAAATAAATAAAATCTTAAAAAAAAAAAAAAAGTCATGGCCTCTAGGAGCATAGGTTAAGGCCAGAGAGAGAGCAGAGGAGTCTGGGACTGTCAGCAGGGGCTGGACTGGGAGAGACCTAGAATATGACCTTGGATAGGTGTTTGGATTATTCATTCAGGCAAGGAGATAAATTAAATCAGAAAAAGACACAGTTCTACGTGGGGTTTTTATTTTTTATTTATTTATTTTTTATTTGTCAGAGAAAGAGAGAGAGCGAGCAAGCACAGGCAGACAGAGAGTCAGGCAGAGGCAGAGGGAGAAGCAGGCTCCCTGCCGAGCAAGGAGCCCGATGTGGGACTCGATCCCAAGACGCTGGGATCATGACCTGAGCCGAAGGCAGCTGCTTAACCAACTGAGCCACCCAGGCGTCCCCTACGTGGGGTTTTTAGAAGTGTCAGAGAAACAACCGTTCTTTCGAGCTGACTTGATTCATTCAATTTCTGATATCTCCAATGAACTCACTTTTTCCTTCAAAAATGATTAATTCCCTTCCACACACAACTGCAAGGATTTGAAAAACACAAGTTTGCCATTAATAACCACGGGTTATCTTGTGCTACTAAACCAGGCCGTTTTTAGACATAATCGGCTAATCTCATTAATCCTCACAAATACCCCCCACGAGACGGCCCCTTTATCCTCTACAAACATGGATAAAGAAACTCAGGAAGAAGGTGAGGCGATTTGCACTTCACAAAATATCCCCCTAAAGATTGGGGACCGGCAACCTTGCTTACGGGCTGTACGGCAGGAGGCAAATTACTTCGCCTACATCAGCCTACACCTTCCCAGCTTTCAAACTGGCGTGATCGCGGCTGTACTGCCTGGTCCGTGGTGACCAAACGAAAGCTTTTCAAGCGCTGGGAAGTGCGACAAACTAACTGCACGGTCACCATATTCCGAGACCACGCGGTCCCGGAGTGCAGACTCCACCGCGAGCAGGAGGCCTCGCTGTCTGCGCTCCGGGCGCCAGGGTGCGCTGTGAGGACGCTCGGGACGACGCACGGCCGCTCTAGCCGCCCCGGGGAAGTCGCTGTCCTTACCTTCAGCAGGAGCCCGCGCCTCTGTGTCTGCGTTCGCTGGCCCTGCGCTCCTTCCTGCAGCTACCCACTGCCTTCTTGCCGCCCACCATGGCCCTGCTGCACTCTGGCCGCGTCCTGTCCGCGGTCGCCGCCGCTTTCCACCCGGGCCTAGCTGCTGCGGCTTCTGCCAGAGCCAGGTAAGCAGGGGAGATGGAGAAGGAACCGGGGACAACAGGCCAGCCCAGCCGGGCTGCAGACGCCCCCGGCCTTCTACCCCCGCCCCCCAAGCACAGGCGCGAGTACCACACACACACTTTCTCTGCCGCCCCCTCGGCTTCACTAGGGGCTGATAATTGAGCGTCGGGGCCTCGAAGTGACCGTAGGGGTCCTACAGCCCTCCCCTCCCTCGCCCCCAGGACCGTAAGAGAGCATGCCAACGCGTTCCCCGGGGGTTAGAAAGTGTGGCCCTGTACGGCACCCGGACTCCCATTCACGGGTGGGGGGGGTCATGAGACGCGGGTTCGGCGTCGTGGGGTGGGGGAGGGGTGGCGAGGGGAGAACACATGGGGCTGCGGTGCCGGCCGGCCTGGCGCCGATTGGCTGCGCCCCGGAGATTGCCTCGCGCCGATTGGCTGCGGCGCGGAGGGGCGCGGGTGTCCTTGATGGGTTACCCTGGGGCACGGCGGGACTCACCTGTCCTGGCCTCGTTCGGGCCTGAGCAAGGTTGGCAGGCCTGGGGCGTGCTGCGGGTCGTGGGCCCGGGGATAGGAAGTCCATGGCAGGAAGGCTCCCGGGGCTCCGGCTTTCAGGCCCAGCTTTCATTCCTGCATCCACTGACCTTGGTGCGGGGCATCCTTTCTCCCTTACCCCCCACCCCAACCCCGTGTTATTGCCTCAGTACCGGTGACCCCTGGGTCGTGTGGCCTTCGCATGGAAAAGAGTCCAGGTGTAGTTCACCTCCCTTTTGTTTGACTGGAGGGAGGTCGCCGTTCTTCCACTCCATCTCACTCTGCGCTTATTTAGTAAATAAATAGTTCATCACCTGTTTCTCAGAGCCAGGTGCTGGATCAGATGCTAAGTTTGAGCGAGAGACAGGTGTCGCTCAAAAAAATTTCAAATATGTAATTTCACAGGGTGCCTGGGTGGCTCAGTTCGTTAAAGCCTCTGCCTTCAGCTCAGGTCATGATCCCAGGGTCCTGGGATCAAGCCCCGCATCGGGCTCTCTGCTCAGCGGGGAGCCTGCTTCTCCCCCCACCCCACCACCACGTCTGCCTGCCTCTCTGACTCCTTGTGATCTCTCTCTCTGTCAAGTAAACAAATAAAATATTTCAAATATGTGATTTCACACTGTGTGCTAAGTGGTGCAACAAAAATGTACGTAGTTTAAAACAAATTAGCAATTCCTTCTCAGTGGAGACCTGAGCCAGGCAATTAATTCACTCAAGAAGGCAATCTGGAACAGTATCCTAAAGTACCACCTAATGAGGAGCCTTGTCTCCAACCTACCTTCAGCCAGATACTGGCTACAAGGAGCAAGGCCGTTATGGGTGCCTTGATTGTTTGCATGTCGTCTTCGAGCCAGGGGAACACTTAGTCCTTTATGCAGCCTCACCGTTGGCAGTACAGTTTTGCTTGGGCTCTCACATTTTCCCTCTTCCTGATTTAGCTCCTCCTTGGCCCCTTGTCAGGGTATGCTCTTTAAGTCAGCCTATCTAATGGACCAGATTTAGAGAGGGTTTATCGTTTATGCAACAGATATGGAGAAGAGAAAGGGGTGTCTGAAATGGTGGGCAAGAGAAAGTCTTTCAACATTGTAGTGATCTTAAAGTAATTACTGTTGTATAGATTTGGCTGGGTGGCTTAAAGCTTAAAATGCTTGGTGAAAATCCCTATGGGTGTGACCTTTTAGTCATTCTTTGAGTTTGAGTGGCTGACTCACTTTTCTTTTCTGTCTTTTCACAATGAAAATATAAGTTTTGGGGCGCCTGGGTGGCTCAGTGGGTTAAGGCCTCTGCCTTCGGCTCAGGTCATGATCCCAGGGTCCTGGGATCGAGCCCCGCATAGGGCTCCCCGCTCGGCAGGGAGCCTGCTCCCCCCCCCTCTGCCTGCCTCTCTGCCTACTTGTGATCTCTCTTTCTCTGTCAAATAAATAAATAAAATCTGTAAAAAAAAAAAAAGAAAGAAAGAAAATATAAGTTTTGTGAGAGCAGAAACCTTACCGACTTTGTTCACTGATGTGAAGTCTTAAAATATTTGAGCATCTGAAGCTGAGAAGGTGTTGTTCATGTTTAAACAATGATACATGGCTGAGTCATAGAGCCAGAATCCGTGTCTGGCGGACTGATAACTGTTCAGACAACAAGGAAGTGAGAACCTGCATTGCTGCCACTGTGAAAGTGATCTTTACCAAAATCCAAAGCGAAAACATTTAAAATAAACTCAGCTAATTGAAGTTTCTTTTCTTTTCTTTTTTAAACAGCTCATTTTGGGGCACCTGGGTGATTCAGTGGGTTAAAGCCTCTGCCTTCGGCTCAGGTCATGATCCCAGGGTCCTGGGATGGAGCCCCACATGGGGAGGCTGGTCTCTGCTCAGCAGGGAGCCTGCTTCCCTTCCTCTCTCTCTCTGCCTGCCTCTCTGCCTACTTGTGAACTCTGTCTGTCAAATAAATAAAATCTTTAAAAATAAATAAATAAACAGCTCATTTTACAACAATTCAACCTTGGCAGTCACTATTCTGAAGAACTGAGGATTTATCCTATGAAATAGTTAATTGGTGTTGGGTCATTTAGATTGAACTCTAAGTTCAGTGTTTCGTTTAGCTGCATTTTTTAAACAGAAAGCACTCAACATTTAACCTTATCTTCCTGACTGCTGTGAAAACATAGTTACATGAGACCAGGCTTAATCCCAGGTCAATGAAGAAAGGAAAATATGCTCATGTATTTTGATTTATAAAATGATCTGTTCTTAATTACTCTGGTTATTTAATATTTAGTGAAATAACTAAAGGAGTATCATGAGACCTTTTACAAAGGCAGTGTGCTCTTGCTCTCTCAGATAAGTAAAAATCTTAAAAAGGAGGGTACTTCTGGGTTATTCAGTTGGTTGAATGTTTGACTCTTGGTTTTTTCGGCTTGGGTCATGATCTCGGTGTCATGGAATTGAGCCCCGTAGTTGGGCTCTGCACTCAGCGGAGGGTCGGGTCTGCTTATTTAAAGAGTCTCTCCCTCTGCACCTGCCTACGCTCACACTCACTAGCTCGCTGTCAGATAAATGAATAAAAATCTGAGGGGAAAAAAAAAAGGCAGTGTGCAATAGTAGTATAATAACCAGTATTAGAAATCAGAATTATAGTATCATCTTGGCCATTTTTAGCTCGTGATCAGGAACAAATTAACTTCTCTTCTTATTTTAAAATAAGAATGTGAGGGGCACCTGGGTGGCTCAGTTGGTTGAGCACCTGCCTTCGGCTCAGGTCATGATCTCAGGGTCCTTGGATCGAGCCCCGCATCAGGCTCCCTGCTCAGCGGAGAGTCTGCTTCTCCCTCTCCCTCTGACCTTCCTCCCTGCTTGTGCTCTCTCTCTTTCTCTGTCTCAAATAAATAAATAAAATATTTTGAAAAATAAGTAAGAAGAAGAATGTGAGGAAAAGCCTGTTTTTAAACTACAAAGCACCAGAGAGGTTCCCAGAAAAATTGCAAGGCCTTTGAATTGGAAATATTTTATCTGAATAGTTTTTACCTAACATGTTTCGGTTTGCTAGTCAGCATTGCTCAATGGCTGAGGCTTTGCACTTATGTCCAAAGTACATTGGTAGGAATCAGTTTGTAGGCCACAGGTTATCACCATCAGTTTTGTCCCTAGAACATTCTTGTTTCCATCTATTACTGTCCCTTGAAAACATCATGGTTCTTACATTGTGTACATGGAGTCTTTACCCTTTTAAGGAATGGAATGATGAAGGGCACAGAGATTCTGAACATGATTACTGATGTAGAACTAATCGAATCGAGTATCCCTGCTCCTTTATTTAGATTAAGATTCAATATTATAAAATTGCTTTTAGAATTTTTAAAAGATACCACTCTTAATGAGATCTCTGCCAGAAAATTCAAGGGTATGGTTTCAGTGAGAATCTCTGTGCTCAATAAACTTTTGAAAGAACTTGATGGGAGTGCCTGAGTGGCTCAGTGGGTTAAGCCTCTGCCTTTGGTTTGGGTCATGATCTCAGGGTCTTGGGATCCAGCCCCATGTCAGGCTCTCTGTTTGGCAGGGAGCCTGCTTCCACTTCTCTCTCTGCCTACTTGTGATCTCTCTCTCTCTCTCTGTCAAATAAATAAATAAAATCTTTTTTGAAAAAAAAGAAAGAACGAACTTGATGAATAAGTGCTTTTCACACCATTTAGTAAGAATGGTGCCTTCTGTCCTTTTAGCTTGGGGCGGCAGTCCTGTTATTGTTGGTTAAAGGCCTTAGAGACAGAGATATCTTTTTTAAAAATGAAAATTGCTTACTGGAAGTTTTCTATAATATGTCCTTGACATTCAGAGTATTCCTTTCACTTAATGACAGTGATGTATAGGGGCAGGTGGCTACATGTCTTCAGGATCTGAATTGTGGGTAGGAAATAAAGGAAGCTTTCTTCAGGCCCAAGTCAGAAGTTGCTTCAAGGTATCTGTTTCTTACTGTTGCTTAGACACTGGAACAGCTAAGAACTTTAAAATTAAAATTAAAAATTAAACATATAAAACCATTTCATATGTGAGGAACTATGTTTTGTGTTGTTGTTTTTTTCCTTTAACAGGGACGTAGGAGAGTCAACACAAAGCATAGAGAAGTATTCTAGTAAAACAAAGAATCTTCACTATCTAGGCAGATTACACAGGAGGTAAAAAAATAACATTTTGTGTTACAGGTAAAGTCATTAATCACTAAACCAATGAAGACTGAGCAAACTTTTTTCTTTTTTCTTCCCTGTTGTATGGTTCATCTTGAGCCTGCAGGGAGCAAGCTGGCCCCAGACTTCTCCAGGTCCACATTTCTTTGCCTCCAATTCTTATGTGTCCAAAGATAGGACACACCTTTGCAGGTGGAAGACTGAGCAAACTTTTAAAAATGTTAACTCCTGGGTGGCTCAGTTGGTTGAGTGTTTACCTTCGGCTCAGGTCATGATTCCAGGCTTCTGGGATCAAGCCCCACGTCCAGCTCTCTGCTCAGCAGGGAATCTGCTTCTCCCTCTCCCTCTGCCACTCCCCCTGCTTGTGCTCTGTCTCTCAAATATATAAATAAAATCTTTAAAAAGAAAATGTTGGGGCGCCTGGGTGGCTCAATGGGTTAAAGCCTCTGCCTTAGGCTCAGGTCATGATCCCAGGGTCCTGGAATCAAGCCCCACATCAGGATCTCTGCTCGATGGGGAGCCTGCTTCCTCCTCTCTCTCTCTCTTTCTCTCTCTCTCTCTGCCTCTCTGCCTACTTGTGATATCTGTCAAATAAATAAATAAAATCTTTTATAAAAATTAAATAAATAAATAAATAAATAAAAAGAAAATGCTAACACCTTTCATAGCTTCTTTTCAGACTCAGTTCTAATGAATCAAGACAAAATTCATTTTCCAAGTTTAGTTCTTATATGCTCTTTCATATTTAGAACAAGCTGATACTTCAACACAGTATAACAGTTTCTGAGTTTTATTTTCTGATACAGTAAAATATTGGTGTTACACTACACATAAATAAAAGCTGTTTCAGGCCCTCAGCAAGTTTAAAGAATAAAAAAGGATCCAAAGACCAAAATGTTTGAGGACCACTGCTTTAGGACAACACAGTTTTTTTCCCCCTTGGAAAACAAAAACATATACAACATTGCATTTCTCTGCCACAGTTGATCCTGCCATATTCTCAGCCACTCATTAATAATAACTTTTAACCAAAGTAACTTCCATTTCACAGGCAAAACCGAAGGGAGGGCTCTGATGTCAGTCCTACACAAGCATTTTAGCAGACCAGTCGACACACATAGTTCAGCTTCTACAGCCACAAATACATCCTTTTTAAACTTTCTGCGTATCTATATACATAGAATACATATACATATATGTGTGTGTGTGTATATATATATATATATACACATATATATATTTCCCCCCCCCCTTAAAATGACAACAAAGAACATGTTCACTAAAGTGACCCAAAGCTCTGGACTTCTAGTTTCCAGAACTGTGAGAAAATAAATTTCTGTTGTTTAACCTCCCCCCCCCCAAAATGTTTTAATTAATAAAATCACCCATGGCTATAACCTCTCAAGCACATATAAAAATAGGAAATAAAATATATAAAAATTATGCTTAGTAATCAGTGTGTCTGTATCCTGTCTCACTTAGAAATTATCTAGGTTTCTAATAATTAAGTAACCCATTAATTCATAATTATATTAGTCTAAGATTTTAAGTTACTTAAAGATCTTGGAAATTACCTTCAAGCAGACATATTAGAAAATAAAGTTACTGTTCTCCTACCCACCCATAACTCCATTCTAATGAGCAAAATATCAAAGTCCAGTAGAGGGATATCCTTATAGTATGCCTGGCCAATACTCCCCAAAACTGTCAAAGTGATCAAAAACAAGAAGTGTCCGGACGCCTGGGTGGCTCAGTTGGTTAAGCAGCTGCCTTCGGCTCAGGTCATGATCCCAGGGTCCTGGAATCGAGTCCCACATCGGGCTCCTTGCTCAGCAGTGAGCCTGCTTCTCCCTCTGCCTCTGCCT
>ML111230.1:0-44561 GCA_003697995.1 Taxidea taxus jeffersonii | reverse complement strand
CTCTTTCTCTAACAAATAAATAAATAAATAAACTCTAAAAAAAAAATAAAAAGGGGGCTCCCGGGTGGCTCAGTCAGTTAAGTGTCTGCCTTCAGCTTCGGTCATAATCTCAGACACCATCTCAGGATGGACTGTAGGCTCCCCTGCTTGGTGGGGAACCTGCTTCTCCCTCTGTCTGCCTCTCCCCCTCCTTGTGCTTGCTCACTTCTCTCTCTCTCTCTCTCTCTCTCTCTCTGACAAATAAATAAATAAAATCTTAAAAAAAAAAAAAAAAAGTATGTTAGCTTATAGTCCAGTAAACCAATGTAAATTTAGGAAAAGCAAAGCCACATAGAATAAAATGTATGCTTGTATCATACTTAACATGAATAAATAAAAGACATAACTAGTTTTATTAAATCAGTTAAACTAGCCTTAAAGGGGTTTATATCACTGATGTGAACTTGAATTTTTTAAACATTTCCGAGTTAGTTTCTTTAAGAAAAAAACTTTTTGTCTAGCACATTTAAAGTACTAGAAATACAGTCTATATTACACAGTCAGAACAGAGCACATTTGAGATTTTTTTTTAAGTGGAGCCCAATGTAGAACTTGAACTCAGGACCCTGAGATTGAAACCTGAGCTGAGTTCAAAAGTCAGGCCCTAAATGGACTGAACCACCTAGGTTCCCCAAGATTTTTATTACCTAAATTTATCAGTACCCGACAGAGCTGGAAAACATTTCACATTCAGATACTCAGAGGGAAAACAAAAAAACCTTTCTGAATTACTGACACATAGATAGAGGTCTTATAGCTCTACAGGTCTACAGCTTTGGCCACAGAGCAAGAATGAACACAAATAAAAACCTCACAATTCTGATAAAGAGCTGCAAAAAAAAAAAAATTTTTTTTTTTTTTTAAAGATTTTATTAGGTAATCTCTATACCCAACGTGAGACTCAGACACACCAACATCCCAGGATGAAGAGTCGCATGCTCTACCAACCCAGAGCTGCAAAATTCTTGATTTTAAGCTTCAAATAAACAAAACCAAACAACAAACCAGATTATGCATCATCTCTTACCCAACAGAGAATAATAGATCTCTGCTACCCATTTTCAGAGATTACTGAATGATGAGATCATAAAACCAAATTTACCATCATTGCTGCTGATGAGGACTGGCTTATCAGCCTTAGGTGAACCAGAAACAAAGCCCCAGATTAGTAGCAGTAGGAAACAAGCCAGAGAAACAGTTTTTGCCTCAGGCTTCTTCCTGGAGACCACAGGTGTGGAAGCCAGTACCCTACCTCTGCTGAAGGGGCTTCTGAACCCAGGAGAATCAAGGTCAGGGTGGCACACAGCACAGTAAACCCCAGCGCTTGAGTGATGAACAGGGCATCTGGCTGGCCTACATTGCCTTGGTAGGACTGCCCCATGTTCTACTCCACATTCCTGTTGTCTGGACCTGACCAACACCATCCATAACTTGGCTATGTATGTCGTCTTAATATACAGTGAAAGGGACACCCTTTAAAGCCGCTTACCAAGGGGTGACACACTGGGAACAGATGGACGGTAGGCTTCAGTTTACCTCTTCCTGCAAATTCCTCAGCGTTTCTCCCACTGTCCTCTACCTCCTGGCCAGTTTCTGCACCTCATCTGCACAGCCCCACTGCTCAGCATACTGCTGCCTAAGTTACCCAGTTCCATGGGCTTCATGTCTTTGGCATCAACAAATACTGAGGGATGGGGCTGGGGATAACACTGGACCAAAGGACAAGAACATCCTTTCCTTCTCCATATGTATAACCTTTTGTATCTTTAAAGCCTGAAAGCTCTACAACTTTTGCCAACCTTTCTCTTCCCAGGGAAGAGAACAGATTAGAAAATAGGGCTCCGTGGGCCCAGCCCTGCCAAGAGCAGGTTTCTTGGAATCAGGAAAAGCGGGAAAGATAAAGGCCAGATCACTCCCCCCACCCCCAACAGTAAGAAGCCATGTTTGGGCAGCTTGTTTGCTGATTACGTTTTTCCAGATCATCCACTCCCACCACCTTCCAGCTCTGTTTTGCCATGTATTTTCCTTATAATAAAGGTAATTTTGAGGGGCACCTGGGTGGTTCAGTTGGTGATACGTCCCAGGTCTTGATTTTGGCTCAGGTCATGATCTCAGTCGTGAGATTGAGCCCCACGTTGGGCTTAGCACTGGACGAGAAGCTTACTTAAGATTTTCTCCCTCTGCCCCTCCCCTACACCCCCAACACTCTCAAAAAAAAATAAAGGTAATTTTTTTTCCCAAAAATAAAGTTATTTTTCAGAGAGGGCACAAGCAGGGGGAGCAGCCGTCAGAGGGAGAAACAGGCTTCCTCCTAAGCAAGGAACCCATTGTGGGTCTCTATCCCAGAACCCTGGGTTCATGACCTGAGCAGAAGGCAGATGCTTAACTGATTGAGCCATGTAGGGTCCCAAGAAAATAAAGTTCTGTTGCCTCATGAGATTACCTCAGGTCACTAAGGAAAGATGAAGTGTACTTGCCTAGCAATATAGTTACCTGGCCCAGGTGGATGACCGCCCCCCGCAAGACTGTTAAGGGATAATTTTTTTTTTTTTTATTTTTTTAATTTGACAGAGATCACAAGTAGGCAGAGAGGCAGGCAGAGAGAGAGGAGGAAGCAGGTCCCCCGCTGGGCAGAGAGCGGGATGCGGGGCTCGATCCCAAGACCCTGGGATCATGACCTGAGCCAAAGGCAGAGGCTCTAACCCACTAAGCCACCCAGGTGCCCTAAGGGATAATTTTTTAAAATATTTTTATTCAAATTCAATTAATTAGCATATAATATATTATTGGTTTCAGAGGTACAGGCCTGTGATTCATCAGTCTTCTATAACAGTGCTCATTACATCACATGCTGTCCTTAATGCCCATTATCCAGTTACCCCATCCCCTCACCCCCCTCCCCAGGGGATAATTGTTTAAGGCAAAATCATGACTTATAAATATAGAATAATGAACATTGTCCAGTATTTTAACTGAGTAAGTAGTGAGAGAATCAGTAGGATGTTACAAGTGGTTCTTGTTGATTTTTAATCCTAAATACCTCGACATTCTGTTTTCCTCTTTGCCCCTCCTGCCTCGTCCTGGTTTAGGCCCTGATCCCTTTATCTCTTTTGCTAAGTAATGAGCCAGTGATCCTTCTACATCCGCTCTTAGCACTCTGCATTCAGTACCCCACCTTGTGACCAGATGGGCTCTAAAAAGGCAAGGATGTTAATGTCGCTCCACTTATCTGATCAACCCACCTGCCCCCCCAAAAAACTTCAATAACTGTACATGTTCTCACTATATCCAAGCTGGAACACGGGAACCTGTATTTTTAACAACCTCTGCAAATACTACCCTTTAACAAGTTTTGAGAACAGGCTAAAACCCAAGCACCTTTGGGGGGGTGGGGATCACATAACATTCAAGGACCAAGCAAGCAGTGGTCCTTGCTTGCTTCTCTTATGTCATCTTTTACCACTCTCAGTTTCTCACAGCCAAATTACGTGAAATAGTCTTTGCCTGGGAATTTAGATCACGTTTGGACTGTGAAAGCCTACATATGCACCCTGTCCTCCCCAGGATGATTGGGGTGTCCCTCTTCTGCCCTCCTCTGCAAAGTGCTCTGACAGATTTGAGATTTCTCTGGCCATGGAAATCCAGTTACTATATTTTCTTTTATTTCTCATTTCAGCTCCTGGTGGACCCATGTGGAAATGGGGCCCCCAGATCCCATCCTGGGAGTCACAGAAGCCTTTAAGAGAGACACCAACAGCAAAAAGATGAATCTGGGAGTTGGTGCCTACCGGGATGATAATGGAAAGCCGTATGTGCTCCCTAGTGTCCGGAAGGTGAGTTTGACATCTATCTCCTGCCTTCTTGGGGTGGATCAACTAAAGAGAGCTCCTGGAGAATGGCAGAAAGGGTGCCAGGCTGGGAGTCGGGAGACCTGGGTTCCAGTTCTGGCACCAACTGCTTGAATCACTCAGGTTTCTGGGCTCTGGTCTCCTTGCTGTAAAAGTGACAGATTGGAACTATGTGGTCTTTTTCAAGATTGAACCTAAGTGATTATCTTTAAAGCAGGCATAGTGTCGTGTTTAATCCTGAGGGTGCACAAAAGGACCAAGAATTTAAACATTGCCTCTTGGTAATAAGAATAGCCCTTTGTGGATGAAGGTTACTGCCATTATTTTCCATTTCTCTCATGTTGATGGCCTTAGTAAGCTCTCCCACAGAGGCATGCTCTGTCCCTTCATACTGAACTACAGAATAATTTGCTTTATTTTTGTGACATTTTTATCGCTGCTCTTTCTGTTGGTAGTCACTATAACTTTAAATAGTTAATTCCCTTAGAACAGTTTTTTTAAAGAAAGTGTGTGTTCCCTTTCCATCTGCACCTCCTCTGTTGATATATGAATGCTCTGTCACTTCCGAAAGTGGGCTGGTGATGCATCCTTCCTCCATAGAGCAGAACTGGGCACCATGAGTGAAAGTTACAAAGGAATACTTCCGGGTGAGGATACGGCACTCCATAATCATCTGAGCTGACTGCCCTGAAGCCCGAGGGCTCAGGCCCTTAGGAGCCAATGAAGTAAGAACATGGGCTGAATGAACCCCTGAAAGAAGAAGTGTCTAAGTCTGTGGGAGTGTGAGTTAAGGGTCACCTCTAGAGCTCTCTGAGTAGACAAAAGCTCAAGAAACCATTGTGATGAGAAGATCTGTTGAAAACTGCTGGCTGCTGGGTCTCAGGTCATGCAGAGATTGCCTTGGTCTCAGTCCGACAGTTGGAAGTATTCAGCAAGGATTAGTCAGCTGGTTTGCAAGCTGGAATACCACCACACGCTTTGTGCATTCCTTTGTCAGGTCTCCAGCCAGTCTTGAGAGTTGTAGCCACAGTTGTCCCCCCACTCAACAGATGAAGAAACTGAGGCTCAGGGAAGTTACTAATTTAAGTTGCTCAGGGTCACACAGCTAGTGAGGGATGGTCTCACCTCTGTCTCCAAAGCAGAAGAGATGTGGCTAGTACAATTAACTCTTTGAAGTTCTTAGACTGGCATTGTACCTTGAAATACTTTTTTACGTATTTAGTTTGATTTTATCATCTTATATCTTTTTAAGTGTTGTTGGTAAACCTTGTTCTTGTGCATTCCAGGAATGCCGTATGTTAAATATTAACCAAAAAAACGTGTACCCACCCATGTAAAACCTAACTGTAAAAAAACAATATAATTTTTAAAATTACAAATATTGCTGTTCTACATTATAAAATACCAAGTATTCTTTTTTTTTCTGTAGGGTTTTTTTGGTGTATATTTTCAAATTTTTATTTAAATTCCAGTTAACATGCAGTGTCATATTAGTTTCAGGTGTAGTACTTAGCCTTTTTCTTGAACAGTATTTCCGAATAAAAGCAAGGCTTTACTTCCTTTATATTTAATATGTAAACTAAATTTATTAAACATGAAATATTAATCATCGTAACTCTAGGTAAGGAGAAGAAACTAAGCAGATACCTTTTCTCTTGTCTAGGCAGAGGCCCAGATTGCTGCAAAAAATTTGGACAAAGAATATCTGCCCATTGCAGGACTTGCTGAGTTTTGTAAGGCATCTGCAGAACTGGCACTGGGTGAGAACAACGAAGTGTTGAAAAGTAGCCGGGTAAGCAGAGCAGACTCTGGCATCATACAGAGTCTGTTTTTAAATTTAACAGTTTAGGGGCACCTGGGTGGCTCAGTGGGTTAACCCTCTGCCTTTAGCTGGGGTCATGGTCCCAGAGTCCTGGGATCGAGCCTACATCAGGCTCTTTTCTCAGGAGGGAGCTTGCTTCCCTTCCTCTCTCTCTGCCTGCCTATCTGCCTACTTGTGATCTCTGTCTGTCAAATAAATAAATAAATAAATATTTTTTTAAATGCCAAACTAGGTGCACCTGGGTGGCTCAGTCGTTTGGTTTCTGCCTTCAGCTCAGGTGGTGGTCCCAGGGTCCTGGGATTGAGCCTTGCCTCAGGCTCTCTGCTCAGTGGGGAACCTTCTTCTCCCTCCCCCTCTGCCTCTTCCCTCTGCTCATTCTCACTCTCTGTCTCAAATGAGTAAATAAATCTTAAAAAAAAAAAAGAAATGCCAAACTATGTCCAGTTTTAGGCCTATAATTAGCCACTACTCTCATGTTCTCGGCTTCCAGCTCAGATGGAAGAAGCACACAGGCACGGCTCTTGGGGCCAGGACCACGCGGGCACTCCCTGCTGCCCCCCTGTCGCTGGGGTTCAGAGAGCATCATGGAGCCAGGGGGGGGGGGGGGCGACACACATGTCTCCCTAGGGGTCCTCTTATGGCAGAAGAAGATGGTACTGTACACAGACTTTGCACAAGTAGATGTCTGTGTGCACCCCCAGAGAATGCACAGGCTCGGCCCTTCCTGTGAGCAAGCACAAGGTGGCTGGGATGCCTCCAGGCCATTCAACAGCCCAGTGATGCGGGGCCTGGAACACTGTAGTTCACTTTCCTTTGAAACAAATGTTTATTAATGGATACATTTGTATGTTTAAATATTTGTTTTCCTGGACAAGTCCCAAGAAAAACAAAGTAGCAGAACTAAGCCAACATTTCTCCCCTTCCGCCCCCAAGACCAGAATAAATACAGTTTATTCACAAGGCTGTTCTAAGTCCACAGGTTAGATCATGAACTCAAGAGTAAAGCTACAACCTCCCCCCCCCCCCGCCACCCTGGGGGTGAGACAATAATGATCCTAATCCATAGTTTGACTGATATCTGTGCAATCAACTGCCTATTAGCCCCTCATGAAAGCTTCCATATTTTTCTGTAATTTTTGCTTATCTCTGTCTAGCTAAAGTAACATCAGCTTGTCTCATAAATTGCTGTGCCTTTATGAATTATTATCAGATCCACAGTTAGGTTTGTTTGGTTTTTGTGGGTTTTTTAAAGATTTTATTTTTTAAGTAACCATTTTACCCACTGTGGGGCTCAAACTCATAACCCCAAGATCAAGAGTCCCATGCTCTACCAACTGAGCCTGCCAGTTTCCCCCACAGTTAGATTTTTATATCTGTCATGGCAAAGTTTGAAGGGACAAACTTTGTTCTGTAAAGAATTTGTTACATTCCCCCCATTTCTTCTACTGCCCCTCAGGCAAGAAAATCGGTTTATGTTTAAAAGAATCTTAAACATCTGTAGTGCCATAGGGAAAAAAAAATCTGTGATTTCTTATTCCTTAAAGTTGACTGATTTGAAGAAACAGATTACCTCGGGCACCTTCCTGATACTCAAAGGATAATGTTTTCAGATTATGAAAACTCAGAGAATGGAACTTCTGAGCCTTTAAAATGTAGTGATCCTTATTATTCTCATAATAATAAGTTGACTTGCTTTTCAAGGAACTTTGATGTTCAGAGAATCATTCAATAATGTAGTGACTGTTCTTAGTGTCTTTTTCTCTCTGTATAAATCAGCCCTTTCTCATATGGGGGGAGCAGTTGTGTCCTGAACATTTCTCCTACTATATGATATGATGCTGATAACAAGCCATGAGGAGTTAGCTTCTCTGTCAGCAAAGATGTTGGAAACTGAAGAGATGGCTCTTTTGAGAACTCACAAGGAGAGTCAGTCTGTCTCTTAGCAAATGGGGAAATGAAACAGTAGTGCTATTCTTTCATTTCCCAGTATCATTTGAAATGTCTTCAGCTTCTGAAGCAGGAAGGAGACTGAGTGTACAGAGCAGTGCCTCTGTGGGCTTGGCCTCAGTTCTGTTATGGGCCCGGAGAGAGTATCACACCTCACTGACCGTGCTGTCTCTCCTTCAGTATGTCACCGTGCAGACCATTTCTGGAACTGGGGCCTTGAGGATTGGAGCCAGTTTTCTGGTGAGTCTGGAAACTGCTGCAGGGAAGAGCCATAAGAGAGTCTGTAAGTTGAGGATGGTGGGGTTTCCTATTGCCTGTATGTTTGATGACCTCTCTCCCCAAAGTTGGAAGAGTTCCTGTTCTCTGACGAATGGAGTCGGAATGAGAAAAGTAAAAATACTTAGAAGAAATTGCAAGGAAGATAGAATAATAACAATAATAATCCTATTTATTGAGCACATAGCTGCTACTGCCAGCTTTTGTTTTAACTCATTTCATCTTTATGAGAAAGATTCGTTTACCGCCATTTTACAAATGAAGACAGTGAGGCCCAGACAAGTCCTTGGCTATGGAGAATATCCTCGTCAGAGTTTACTTTCCAGCTCACACGGTCTTGCTGAGTCATTACTATCTCTCACTCATAAAGATAAGATGAGTTTCAATAGAGAAAAATGTCTTCCTCTTAATGTCTTCTTCCTAAAATGTATCAGTTCTTTTTATTTTTTTCTTCTTCCTTCTTCACTTATCCATTCCCTTTCATCCCATTTTTTAGCAAAGATTTTTTAAGTTCAGCCGAGATGTCTTTCTGCCCAAACCGTCCTGGGGAAATCACACACCGATCTTCAGGGACGCGGGCATGCAGCTACATGGTTATCGATACTATGACCCCAAGACGTGCGGCTTTGACTTCACAGGCGCTCTAGAGGACATTTCAGTAAGTGTGACTTTCAGGGCAAGAGGGGTGAAGGAACAAGAAACAAACCTCCTTGTGGAGATGTGATGTTTCACAGCTGGGTCTCAGTATCTGAGTTAAAATACTGGGAATGAACTTATTTCCAGATCTCAGATTATCTTTGTTACTGATCCAAACTAATGACCTTATGGCATTTCAGGTAAGTTGTCTCCTTTCAGAGCTGCATAGTCACCTCTTGGTTGTCTCTTTAGAAAATGCCACAGCAAAGTGTTCTTCTCCTGCATGCCTGTGCCCACAATCCCACGGGAGTGGACCCCCGCCCTGAGCAGTGGAAGGAGATAGCAGCACTGGTGAAGGTAAGGAGAATGAGCTGCGTGGTGACAGTTCTGTGTTCAGTAACTGGCCATAGATGCTTAACTGGGCAGTCTTAATGAAAATTAATTACCCTTGAGCCCACATTAAATTGTCAGGAAAGAGCTGCTTACTTAGCAAATTAGCAATTTGGGTTTTATTTTTGTTTTTGTTTTTTTAAGATCTTTATTTATTTGAGAGGGAGAGCGCATATACACGCATGCAAGTCGAGGGAGGTGCAGAGGAAGGGAGAAAATGTCGAGCAGACTCTGCTGAGTGCATAAACAGTATGGGGCTTGATCCCACAACTCTGAGATCACAACTGGAGCCAAAACCGAGTCAGCCGCAAAGCCAACTGAGCCACCTAAGCGCCCTGCATAATTAGCAGTTCTTAACTGATGGTGCAGGAGCAGCTTGGAGATAATTTCTGTTCCTCAGCCGGGATGGTGGAATTCTGAGGACTCTTGTCATTGGCCAGCCTGTCCAGTGAGCATCCACTGGCCCCAGGATGTCTGTCATTGGCACCTACGCTTGCCCTGGCCAGGATTATATGCTCATCCTTTATACACTTTGTCATGTCTCCTGTCCTGGCCTGTTTCTTCAGCATGGCCATTATCATTCACAGGCTCAACTGTCAGAGAAGGCACTAGTCAAAATTTCAAAGGAGGAGTGGTGCCTGGCTGACTCAGTTGGTAGAGCATGCAATTCATGACCTTAGGGCTATGAGTTCAAGCCCCACATTGGAGGAAGAGTTTACTTTAAAAAAAAAAATTCCAGGGACGCCTGGGTGGCTCAGTTGGTTAAGCGGCTGCCTTCAGCTCAGGTCATGATCCCAGCGTCCTGGGATCGAGTCCCACATCAGGCTCCTTGCTCGGCAGGGAGCCTGCTCCTCCCTCTGCCTCTGCCTGCCTCTCTGTCTGCCTGTGCTCTCTCTCTCTCTAATAAATAAATAAAATCTTAAAAAAAAAAAAAAATTCCAAAAGAGGAAAGTATTCCTATTGCCCTGTGTCTCCATTTTCGCTTCTTTTGGTTTCCCTTTCTTTACCTTCTGTTAAACCTGAGGTTCAGGGACGCCTGGGTGGCTCAGTTGGTTAAGCAGCTGCCTTCGGCTCAGGTCATGATCCCAGCGTCCTGGGATCGAGTCCCACATCGGGTTCCTTGCTCAGCAGGGAGCTTACTTCTCCCTCTGCCTCTGCCTGCCTCTCTGTCTGCCTGTGCTCGCTCCTGCTCTCTGTCTGACATAAATAAATAAAATCTTTAAAAAAAAAAAAAAACAAACCTGAGGTTCAAACAGAATGAAACAGGGGGGAGGAGAAAAAGAGCATTCACAGAGCACTTTGAAGATGAGGTGGTTCTCATGAGTCCTGGGTAAAAGATGAGACCGCCGGAGTTACATTAGCCCCAGAAAAGACTGATGTTGGTCCTGTGTTGACTGGACCAGAGTAATTACCCAGACTCCCCTGGGCCTGAAAAGAGCTTCCTGTTGGATCAAGCAGCTTTCTGGGTTTGATTGAAATTAAGAGTTCCTTTTCTTAATGTCTTCTTGAGGGACCATATCCATCAAAGTAAAGAAAAATATATGATGATGTCTTAACTCAAGGAACATTAAACATCTCCAAATTGCCACCAGGGGAGAAGACTGCTCACTCTGTATGAGGCAGATGTGGTCCCCATAAGCACAGGCAAGCATGTGGGGCATCTTGAGAGGGACTGCCTAAAGCTTTGCTCTTCTCTTTTCCTTCCCAGAAAAACAATCTCTTTGCATTCTTTGACATGGCCTACCAAGGCTTTGCCAGTGGTGATGGTAACAAGGATGCCTGGGCTGTGCGCCACTTCATCGAACAGGGCATTAATGTTTGTCTCTGCCAATCCTATGCCAAGAACATGGGCTTATACGGTAAGCTCAAGGATCCAGCGCGTGGTGTGTGAGTCCTCATAAGATTGAAGAAGCGCTGGAAGAGGACACCACAGAGATACTAGTTCAGGGGGCGTGGGATGCGTGTGTCCGTGTGTGTGTGTGTGTGTCCGTGTGTGTGTGTGTGTGTGTGTGTGTGTGTGTGTGTGTGTGTGTGTGTTACCCAGAGACGACAGACAGCTAACCTGGATTTTACTTATCTTAGTCACATCTTTGTTCATGTCTCTGAACTCCTCCAGCAGAGGAAACTAATAACTACTTCTCTAAACAAGAAATGACTCCACAAGCCAAGCAGATGGGTTTCATAAAAAGAGACCTTTGAGTACTCAGACTTCCTGTTGACTCTAGATTCACCTTACTGGTTGTCAAAAGCTTTTTAACAGATATTTTTGGGGCACTTCTGATGGAAGCATAATATGTAGCACATTGAATCATGACTTGCTTTCGCGTGTTAGATTGGAAAACTAAACAAGGTCCATGTGTGTCTTTCCAGGTGAGCGTGTGGGAGCCTTCACTGTGGTCTGCAAAGATGCTGATGAAGCCAAAAGGGTGGAGTCGCAGTTGAAGATCTTGATCCGTCCCATGTATTCCAACCCTCCCATCAATGGGGCCCGGATTGCCTCAACCATCCTGACCAGCCCTGACCTGCGAAAACAATGGTAACACCTCATTGCTGCTCCCCTGCCCCCGCCACCTGCCTTTCCCACCACGCCACTGAGCTTTCAGAGCTTGTTCATAGTCGGCAAGTTGTGACGGAAGTATCACCCAGCTTCCATTTGTGGGCGGGGAGGAGGAGAGAGAGGTGTGATCCTGTTAGCTCCTTCAAATACATCGGAGACAAACATAATTCAGAAACCACAGGGTTTTTTTATTTCATTATTTCCACTTCAAGTAAAACCTGCCCCCTACTCAACTGAGGCAACTTAAATTTTTAAGAACACCATATTTTTTGTTTTTATCTTAATAACAGCTACCTCTGAATCAGCATTTCTGCTTCCTTTTGGTTTTTATTAGCCTTTCAATCTGAATCTCTTGGCACTTGTGCTCATACTTAGTGTCACTCAGTCTCTTTGACCACAGTCCACATAAGACATATTTTGTATCATGACCCTGAACCCACATCCCTGTAAACATACAGGTAACTGAAACAGTTGTCAAAAACTCAATACTTAGGCTTTATGTATTCTAGTATTTTCTAAATGCAAGTTGCATCCAACTACTTGAGCACTAATGGGTCATGCCACACAATATAGAAACCTTGCTCTAGATCAGAGTTGGCAAACTGTTCTGTGGGTCAAATCTAGTCTGCCCCCTATTCTTACAAAGTTCTATTCAGACACAGCCACACTCATTTTTGATGCATTACATGTGGCTACTTTTGTGCCAAACAGAGTTTAGTAGTTGTGACAGGGAGCAAATGGCCTGCAAAACCTAACAACGCTTATAATTCAGCCCTTTATAAAAATTTTGCCATGTTAACTGTACTGGAACTTAAAAAAAATTTTTTTTAATTTTTTTTAAATAAAAAATTTGAAAATGAAAGGTTTGCCAACCCCTGCTCTATGTATTTCAAAGTTCATAAAAAGCCAAGATGCCCATGAACAATGTGATTTGTCAGTCAAGAGTTTATCTTTGTAGCTGGTTAATTGAGGGGCTAGAAGATCCTGAGCAGCTTCTCGGGGAGAAAAGCTAAATCTGTTGTCTGCTGTCTGCAAGGAACTTTATCTGCAGCCCCCCAGCTTATCTCATGACAGCTATTCTGTGGAACATTGAACTAAGTCTGGCTCACGGTAGTTCTTTTTAGTTAAATATACCCATGCAGGGCTTACCAAGAAACTGAGTACTTTTTTATTTATGCTTTTCTCCCATTATAAATTCATGTGTAAGTATATTTCAGAAAGTTTGGGAGAGGGAAAAAACTGACTAAATCTAGTTAAAGCCTACCTTTTGTCTTTGTTCACTGTTTTCCATCATGGTAACATACCATGTACCTTACTTCTATCTATGTATGTTGTAGGTTTGGTGTTGTTTTTGTCTCTTAGAGTTCTAAGTTGTTTTTTTTTTTTTTATAAACTTCACATTTTAAGTGGTTTTTTTAATCTCCTAATGGTTATCAAGATGTCATTTTTTTTTATGTGTGCACTTCAGTACACCTTTGAAGTCTGTTGTGTACAAAGGTAACAAAGGAACTGTGCTAGATGAGTGAGGCATTTCTGCCTGTCGATAGTTTATTATCAGGTGAGAAAGGTACACATACAGCATTGATACAAGAGACAAAGAATAAAGGTGGACCAAAGGAAGGGCTGTTGATTCTAGTGGGGTATAAAGGAGGATATAATGAAGACAGCAGCCTGTGAGCTGTGCCTTGAAGGGAGAAGGCAGCTTTCCTCTGTCAAGCAAATAAAGAATAAAGGAGAACTGGACAGAGCTGTGCCTCAGGACAGGCACAGGAGCACAATGTGCATCCTGTAGGGCATGCTTTGGAAGTCCCAGGGAGTTTTTGTGGCCTTGACTCTGAGGGGGAGGAGGATAGAGAAGGCAGCAAAGCTGGGAAGTTGGGCACAGGTGATAAAGCACCTTCACCAGGATCTTGAGAAGTCAGAACTTCATTCTGTGGGCACCAGTGAGTGCGGAAGGGCTTTGCTGGAGTTGCCCTGGATCTAGCTGTGGTCAGAGCCTCCATGCTTTTAGGACACCAGCCTGAAAGTAAATGGAGCTGGACAGAGATGGGACCATAGGAAATTAAAATCAACTGTCATCCCTAGAGGAGTTGGGAGCTAGAGCTCTAGCCAGGAATCACACTGCTAGTGAAGTATTGCCAGCTTTTTCCAGAGAGGAAAAATCCGTTTTTATGTGCAAGTGCCCAATTTTATATGTTTACCTGAGTCAAATAAAAATTACTAATGCTAACTTTCTTTGACTTCTGATTGGCAGTTGTGACCGATTATAACTGTATGACATCATCATAGATGATTTAAGAACATGAACACGTTAGAACAGGGAGGTAAACTAGAAATATTTTTGGTCATCTAGTTGGGCAAGAATTTCCCCTAGAGCCATAGGTCTTAGAATGGCAAGAGGAGATTCTAAGGAAGGCGATGATGTCCAGAATCAAGTGAGCCATGTGTATCAGAGGACTGCCTTCAGCTGCCAGATAGAACTGACCCTCCCTCCCTGGGCTTTCAATACGGCACTGTTCTGTTGGTTCTTAAATTGTCCTTGTTCCATATTGGTGGTTCACAAGTTTGTTCCCAGTGTTGGTTTTAAGATTTTAAGGCAAGGACCATGTCTGAACCCTCCCTTCTCACCGCCTAGCACATGGCCTGGCACATCATAGGTTTCCAAAGCACTGTCTTAACTGCAAAAGCAGGAGTGTGTATTCCATCCATGTTAAAAATAAGGTCATAGTGGGGCGCCTGGGTGGCTCAGTGGGTTAAGCCACTGCTTTCGGCTCAGGTCATGATCCCAGGGTCCTGGGATCTGGTCCCACATCGGGCTCTCTGCTCAGCAGGAAGCCTGCTTCTCCCCTCCCCTCTCTGCCTGCCTCTCTGCCTACTTGTGTGATCTCTGTCTGTCAAATAAATAAATAAAATCTTTAAAAAAATAAAATAAAAATAAGGTCATAGTTAACTATTTAAAACACAACTTTGGGGGCGCCTGGGTGGCTCAGTGGATTAAGCCTCTGCCTTCGGCTCAGGTCATGATCTCAGGGTCCTGGGATTGAGCCCCACATCGGGCTCTCTGCTCAGCAGGGAGCCTGCTTTCCCCTCTCTCTCTGCCTGCCTCTCGCCTACTTGTGATCTCTGTCTGTCAAATTAAAAAAAAAAAAAAATCTAATAATAAAAAAACACAACTTTTGGAGTGCCTGGGTAACTCAGTTAGGCATCTGCCTTTGACTCAGGTCATGATCCTGGGCTCCCAGGATTGAGCCCCACGTCAGGCTCCCTGCTCAGTGGAAGGCTGCTTCTCTTCTCCCTCTGCTCCTCCCCCTACTCATGCTTGCTCGCTCTTTCCCTCCCCCCCCCCAAAAAAAAAAAAAAAAAAAAAAAAAAAAAAAAACACAACTTTTCCCCCCTGCATAAGCGATAGAGAGCCTTAGCCTTCCTAGATTGAGTCCTTTTTTTTTTTTTAGATTTATTCATTTATTTGAGAGTACAAGGTTGAGCTAGGACAGAAGGAGAGGGAGAATCCCAAGCAGTCTGCATGCTGAGCACAGAGCCCGACGCAGGGCTCAATCCCTCAACCCCAAGATCATGACCTGAGCTGAACTGAAGAGTCACATGTTTAACCAGCTGACCCATCCAGACACCCCTCATCATTCTTAATAACTGCATCACATTAGTCATTAGGTGCTTGATCAAAACAGTGTACTGATAGAAAACAATGCTGTAAAATAGCTTTTTACTTGCTGAACCAGTGACAGCATCTGACTTGGGCTAGGACAAAGAAGCCACGCTGGGGAAACACCCAAGGAATGTAAAATTGCTGTGAGCTCTGTCTTATTTGTTAGTGTTTGTCTAGAATTGAGCTGCATCCCAGGGTTCTTTTGGGGCTTTTTTGTTTTACAGGTTGCAGGAAGTAAAAGGCATGGCCGACCGCATCATTAGCATGCGGACTCAGCTCGTGTCCAACCTCAAGAAGGAGGGTTCCTCCCACAACTGGCAGCACATCACTGACCAGATTGGCATGTTCTGTTTCACAGGACTAAAGCCCGAGCAGGTGAGAGGGCCCTGATTTCTCCTCAGCTGACCAACTGATCAGTCCTCGCCAATGAGAATTCTTCCCAGATCCCTTACCTATTCAGGTTACCATTAAAACGGTCATTTTGGAACCCTGTTAGGTAAAGGAAGAGTGTAGCATTCATTTTGTTTTGTTAATAGTCATTTCCCTGTCTGTATCCCCCATGAGGCTGCAAACTGCTGAAAAGCAGAGCGGGTTTTGGTCATTCTTCGGACCACTGCTGCTTCTCTGAAGAGATCCCAGAAAAAGCAGGAGCCTGAATATTGATAGGAGACATAGCTGAGCTCTTCCATAGCTGGATTCTGGATCTGTTTTTCCTTCAAATGCTGGATCTAAGATTTGTTTTCACCTGTTCACACCTCAGAATTCATCATCCAACTTTAAGATGGCTTTTTCTCCTCTCTATGCTAGCCCACGAAATTCTGGGAATAGGGTTTAAGCAAGAAAATTGAGTTTCTGTTTTCCTGTTTTAATGCCTGGGCTGGGCCAATCCCACTGCCTAGAATGCTCCTGTACTCTCTTCTCTGCAGGTGGAGAGGCTGACCAAGGAGTTCTCCATCTACATGACAAAGGACGGCCGCATCTCTGTAGCAGGGGTCACCTCTGGCAATGTGGGCTACCTTGCCCATGCCATTCACCAGGTCACTAAGTAATTTCCCTGGTGAGAGACAACCTTCCTGCCTACGACCCCTGCTGTTGTGAGATTCACACAGAGAGAAGAGGAGGGTGGATGGTGGTGAGCAGGTCCTTTCTTTCAACCACAGTAGTTAACATTCAACCACTGAATGTGTTTCGCAGAAAACGCGTAGTGAAATAGGGCAGAGGCATCTGTGGCAGGTGTCTGAAACTTTGTGGCTCAAAACCAAACTTCTGCTCATCCTTGAACCTCAGCTATTCCAAAAGAGTTTACATGTACGAGGAAGACAGAAACCCTGTTGATCATGCCATTGCAATATTCCAGAAGCTTTAACTGCAACACCTTATGGCGTTGGGGCACCTCTAGATCCGGCATGAGAACAGCACCTGCAAGAGGTGTGTGGGAAGAGCCCATTCTGACATTCGCAGGCAGCCTCATGTGTGTGTACCCCCATGATCCAGGAAGCTTATCAACAGACCTCCTGACAGAAAGCATGTTTCGTGAAAACCAGCAAGTCTGCCACTGCAGCGAGAAAAATAAAAAGATGCTGTTTCCTGTCTTATTTAAGAAGAAAGAAAAGGTTCTTTTCAATGCTTCCAGGCATTTTAACGTTTTTCTCTTTTCCCTTATCATTGCTGTTCTTTTTCTTAGCCACAGAGATCTAAAACTAGCCTGCATTTTCATCCTGTGCTACTGTTTGACTGACCACCTGCCCCATCCTATAGGCTGTCCTTATTTGAAGAACAAAGCAGATAATTTACTGCCCCTCCCATACCCTCACCTTACTCGTCAGAGAATAGCAGAGAGTAGGTAACTGCCCTTGAGTCCAGCATCATCTTCAGTGATTGGTTGTCTGCTGTCGGGTGTTGCCTCTGCCCGGTTGGACCCCATTGTTGAGTGCAGTTGTGCGGTCTGTCATTTCTCATCGTGAGCGGGCGATGCAGGGCGGAACCAGGAGAGCGGATCCCTGCGCTTCGGTTTTAACCTCTGTGCTGCCAGCTGGGCTCAGGCTTTACCCTTTGGAAAGATAACCACCATCTGCTCCAGTCATGTAGACTTCTTGCAGCCTGGTTTCTCTGTTCAAATAAAGTTACTGCAGACCCCACCGCTGTCTCCTGTGGTATGCTTTTCGTTGATGGAAGGAAAGGGTAGGAGTGGCCAGATGTCCCAGAAGTCTGCAGGCCTGTTCAGCTGCCTATAAGCCAGGAGGTGTGTGAGCTGTTCCAAACGTAAACAAAAGCCACATCTTTGTCTTGCCAGTTGACTTCTCCAGTCCAACAATGTTGAAAATATGGGTATAATCCTTTGGACTTTGGGGGACAAGTGGGATACATTGAGAGAAACTATAGATAGAACAGGGATGAAGAAATGGAGGGGCAGTGGAAACTTTCAAAGTGTACAGGAGCCAAGTGGGTAACAGAAGCAGTGAATGTAAAGTAAAAGGATATGAAATAGGAGATAACTGGTGAGCAGCCTCCGTCTTCAGTGTTGAGGAGTGGTAGGGAAATGACAGCACGGAAAGAAAGTTCAGGATTGCAGGTCTTGTGGTTTTTTGTTTTAAGATTTTATTTATTTGACAGCACAGACAGAGGGAGAAGCAGGCTCCCCACTGAGCTGGGAGCCTGATGGGAGACTCCATCCCAGAACCCTGGGATCATGACCTGAGCCGAAGGGAGACGCTTAACCAACTGAGCCACCCAGGCACCCCAGATCGTAAGTTCTTCTTAAAATAAAAATGGAGGGGCGCCTGGGTGGCTCAGTGGGTTAAAGCTGCTGCCTTTAGCTCAGGTCATGATCCCAGGGTCCTGGGATCGAGCCCCGAATCGGGCTCTCTGCTTGGTGGGGAGCCTGCTTCCCTTCCTCTCTCTCTCTGCCTGCCTCTCTGCCTGCTTGTTATCTCTGTCAAATAAATAAATAAAATCTTTTAAAAATAAAATAAAAATGGAAATCCTGGTTTTTATGGGAGGTCTACTGATGCTTAAAAGTTGGCAACTAATTCAGTTTGTTGTAAAATGATTTGCAAGCAAGATGCAAATAGTAGGTTGCCAGTGTGCAACCTTTAACGTGAAGTCGTGTGCTCTGTTGGCAAACATCTAGCGGTGGCACCTGCTTCAGTCCTGCTGAAGGTTATTCTGTCCCCTTCTGCTTAGTGCTAGGAACCATTCGAGATGGGCTAGCTACTGATCAGACAGTGGAACAGGACTCAGGGCCCATTCACAGTGGTTTGACAGGGAGGGGGGAAGAGGAAAGTGAGCTCTTGTTTTTCTTCGCTCCCTGAAGGGAACAGTACACTGGAGAGCAGGGGGCTCTTCCGTGTTCCTCTTGCTAAAAGAAATAACCCAGCAAAAGGAAGTGAATGGACCAGGTTACTGGGTGTCTTGAAAATATCTTAAAAGAAAAAGCAATAAATAATATTAACTGATCCATAAAGGCACTGACTGCCAAGTCTCTTGTCTGGAGCCAAAGGTTGAAAGTTGGCTGCCAAGACCTCAACCCAAAAAGGAACTTAACCACCCTGCTGACTTGTTATTTTTGAACATGTATTACCAGCACACCCTGGACTAAGTTCCATTCTGCACTGAAAACAGACCTGGTGGGTGTGAACCTGATGCTTCTCTCCACTGTTCAGACTGCTTCACCCCTTCCGAGTTTCTCAGGCTCTAAGATGTTAGCATTCTTGCACGTGATGGGAGAGGTGGTTTGCCCACTCAGAAGAGCCATGCCTTTGTTCTGTTACAATTTAAGGTATAATAGTTCCTAAATCTGGGTTGATTTTTTAAATATTGGTTTCCTATTCTTACCTTTGGACATTCTGACTCAGTATTTCTGAAATAAGGCTTGGGAATCGATTTTTTTAAATAAGAGAAAACTTCCTAGGTGGTTCATATATAGCTGACCCATGGGTAGCCATTGGACACCATTAGACTAGACTGCTTCAGGCTTGCATCTCAACCAAAGCCCAGCTCATTCATATTCCTTGAAGAAAACAATTTTTTAAGATTTTATTCATTTGTCAGAGAGCATGCACACACAAGCAGGGGGAGTGGCAGACTCCCCAATGAGCAAGGAGCTGGATGCAGACTTGATCCCAGAACCCTGGGATCATGACCTGAGCCGAAGGCAGGCGCTTAGCTGACTGAGCCACCCAGGTGTCCCTCCTTGAAAAGAATCTTTAAAACTCTTTCCTTATTTCTAGGCTTGGGAATTTAGTGGGATTTTTTTTTCATTTTTTGGGTTTTTCTCCCGAAATTACTAGTTTACTGTTTTTAAAAGGTTTTATTTATTTATTTGTCAGAGAGATAACAAGCAGGAGCAGCAGGCAGAGGGAGAAGCAGATTCACCGCTGAACAAGGAGCAGGATGCGAGACTCAGATCCCAGGACCCTGAGATCATGACCTGAGCCAAAGGCAGAGGCTTAACCAACTGAGCCACCCAGGCCTCCCACTAGTTTACTCTTATAACCAGTAACCAAAAGACCAACTTTTTCAAAACAACAATCTTATTTTTTTTTTTAAAGTTGAGATTAGTACTGCAACTTACATATCTGATAAGGGATTTGTATACAGAATATATAAAGAACCAGTACAAATCAATAATCAAAAGACAACCCGATTAATAACTGGAAAAGGGGTCTGAAAAGACAATTCTCCAGAAAAGACATACTGCTAACAGATGGAAATACAAGTCAAAACCTCAAAGAGAATCCGTTCACACCCGCTAGGATGGCTATAAGCAAAAAGAGAAGATAATGAGGGTTATCAAGGCTATGGAGAAATTGGGAACTCATACACTGCTCCTCGGAATGTAAAAGGGTACAGCGGTTTTGGAAAGCAGTCTGGCAATTCCTCAAAAGTTTAAACAGTTACCATTTGACCCAGCAATTCTACTCCTATGTAAATCTGAAGATAAATGAAAACATGCATCCATACAAAACCTGCATATGAGTGTTTGTTGCACTGTTATTCACCAGAACCAGAAACTGAAAACAACACAAAAGTCCAGTCAACTGGTGAAAGAATAAACAAAATTGGGAATAGCTCAACAATGGACTATTAACCAGCAATAAAAAAGGATGAAGTACTAATACATGCTCCAGCATGGAGGAACCTTGAAAACAGTAGGAGGCAAATGTTCTAGGTGATGAGAAGGTCACATATATCAGTCTGAGGCACATGTGCTTGTGACACAAAGTCACATATGACTGTTTTTTATGAATGTCAAGAATGGGCAACTCCACAGAAGCACAGAGTAGATTAGTAGTTTCCAGGGGCTTAGAGAAAGGAGTGGAGAGTGACTACTCATAGTTACAGAGTTTTAGGAAGAGTGATAGCAGTGTTCTAAAATTAGGTAGGTTGCAAAACTCTGAATATACTAAAATCACTGTACTAGACACTTTAAAAGGTTGAATTTGGGGGCTCCTGGGTGGCTGAGTCCATTAAGCATCCAGCTCTTGATTTTGGCTCAGGTCATGATCCCAGGTTCTTAGGATCCAGCCCCACAGGGAGCTCCCACCTCACTTCTCCCGCTGCTCACTTTGGGTGTTTGTGGCTCTATCTTGAAAAAAATAAATCTTTTTTTATATTTTGTTTAAGATTTTACTTGTTTATTTATTATTAGAGGGAGAGAGCAAATGGAAGGAAGGGCAGAGGGAGAAGCAGTCTCCCCATGGAGCAGGGAGCCTAATGCAGAACTCCATTCCAGAACCCTGGGATCAGCAGAAGGCTGACAACCCACTGAGCCACCAGGCACCCCAATAAATCCTTTTTTTTTTTTTAGATAAAAGGGGTGTAATTCATGGTAAAATGCCTAAAGTCCAATAAAGTTACTTATGTTTCAAAAATTTGCAAATAGCTCAGATATCCTTCAAGTGATTAGTTACACAAACTAGTATATACACACCCTGGAATGTTCCTCAGTAATAAAACATACAGGTTGATAAACAACAACTTGGATGGATCTCTGGGGGATTATGCTGAATACGGAAAGCCAATCCTGAGTACAGACTGTTTCATTCCATTTATATAACTTTCTTTTTTAGATTTTTATTTATTTATTTGAGAGAGTTCAAGAAGGGAAGGGGCAGAAGGAGAGGAAGAAGCAGACTCCCCACTGAGCAGGGAACCTGATGTGGGGCCCCTGGAATCATGACCTGAGCCAAAAGCAGACGCTTAAACAGCTGAGCCACCCAGGATTAAAACTAACAGGATCAGCGTGGTGAGCTGGGCCCCGAGAGGACCTCAGGTCATTACTGTGGGGTTGAGGATTCACAGAGCGGGCGCCACCCACGACTAAAACCGGCGGAAAACTACAACTCCCAGCGTCTCCCTCGCGGCTGGATCTCGGGCGGTCATGTGACCAAGGCTCACGTGTCCCTGCTGCCGGCTCGAGCGTGAAGCACTGTAGGTAGGTGGCAGGAGGCAGAGGGTGTGGAGGGTGGAAGCTTTAAGTCCCGGGCCTGGGGTCCTCGCTCCTGCAGTGTCCTTACCACTCCCTCCAGGGCTCTGAAGCCCGAAATCCTGGGTCCCCCGCCCGCCCTCGGTTGGGCCGGGTTTGCAGCGCGGTAATCCCGGACGGTTTCCACCTAGTGCTAGGCCGGGATCCAGCACGGGAGCGCCTCCCTATCCTCCCTCACAGCAGCCCCTTCGCCTTGCTTGGTGCCTGAGGCGAACCCCCGGCGCGCCCTGGGTGCCCCACTTCCCAGTGCAGCCCACCTCGCGTGTTTCTGGGATCCAGCCACAGTCTGGGCTGGGAACCCTCTCCCTTTGGAATGTGAGGGGGCCCAAGGCAGGGGTTACAACTCTGGCTTGAGCCTGTGGACATCAGGCTTGTAGTTCTGACTCTGCCAACGACCTGCTGTGACATTACTCTAGCCTTTTTCCTTCCCTGGGCATGATCCCCTCACTGACCTGGTGCTCCGATCTGTGAGTTAGCATCACAGCTGCTCAGTTCCCTTCCCTCTGCTGACCAGCACAGAAACAGCTCAAACTCTTCTCTCTGCTGACAGCAGATTTTAGGTGAAGTTTTGAGAAAGAAAGAATTGGGGCCAGAGGAAGTGAGGAAAATCAGATCCCAGATCTTTGGAGAGAAAGAGCTGTAAGGAACAACACACCCTCTACCATAGACCATCAGGTGGAAATAGCAGGTAAGCTGGGGGTTGTGGAGCTGAGGACTTTTTGGGGAAGGAGAGCTGAGAAATCTTGGACCAATGCAGAGACCTCTGTGTCTGAGATGCAAGCAGGGTGGATGAGAAGGTCTCACGGCTCTGGGAGTGCTGACTTCACACAGCTCTCTCTCGAGCTATGCTGGAACGCTGGGAGCCCCAGACTCTACCTCCACTACCCACAGCTTTGATTTTTTTACTGAGTTACTGGTTGGGTAACAGGTCGCATAAGAGGAAGCCCGTGGCATCTGACTGATCTTTCTGGACTTGGAGCTGGCAGAGAGAGATTTCCTCTGGAGCTGGGTTCCTTGATTGCATGCTTGGTAACAGTTGTCTGAGAGCACCCATATTCTTTCTTTAATCTCTCAGGAGTGTACGATTCCCATTTTTGTTCAGCCATCACCAGGAGGAGAAATGAGAAGCATCTGATGATTTAGGGGCTCTCATTAGCCATTCTAAACCCCCCAGTGTACTGAGGGCATTAGAGGAATGCCTCTGATGGGCAGTGGTTAGGTCAGTCACTCGGGAGAAGAACGAGAATTAGCCTTGAATTTTGAAGGGCTTTGGAAACTATGCAGAATTTAGGCCAGAGGGAGGTGTATGGGACTGTAATACACGAAAATACCGACAGTTCTAGGTGAGGGCTGTTCTTGCAACCCTGTGGGGTAGCAACAGGCTCATAGAGATCCAAATCCTGTTCTCCCTCTTGTTAATATGTGACTCTGGGTCAGTGATAAGATCTCTCTAAACCTTATGACCACCGTGGTAAGAACTGAATGAGATAAGATATGGATAAGATATGACCGGGGCGCCTGGGTGGCTCAGTGGGTTCAAGCCTCTGCCTTGGGCTCAGGTTATGATCCTGGGATGATCGAGACCCGCATCGGGCTCTCTGCTCGGTGGGGAGCCTGCTTCTTCTCTTCCTCTCTGCCTCTCACTCTCTGCCTGCTTCTCTGCCTACTTGTGATCTCTGTCAAATAAATAAATAAAAATCTTTAAAATTAAAAAGAGAGATAAGACGCGTCTGTGATACTCCTGCCCAGCACGTAGCCTCTCTGTAGTGCTGATATGTTAGTACGCCTCTGTTTTATGTTTATCTCTTGTTGACCCTAAGGGTCTGTAAGCCTGAAGCAAGCAGGATTTGCATGGGATATATTTCTGTCTCCGCCACCCTATACTCTGGCTCCCAGCGAAGTGTTCTGCACACAGGCACACCTGGGTTTGAATCTCAGCCATCTGACCTTCAGAATGTCGTTTCAGCTTTCTCTGTCCCTCTCAGGATAACAGTAGTACCTGTCTCTCCCATCTAGGTTGAGAAGATCTGGGGCTCACAGGCCGCCTGGGATAATAGTCCCAAACGGGCTGGTGCCGCCCTCCAGCTGAAGTTGTTCCCTCAGCTGCCCCAGGGATGTGATTGTGAGGCCAAATCTGCAGACCCCGCGGGAAGCGGGCTTCCAGGGCCATGGCCCAGGTCAGCATCAACAGTGACCTCGGCGAGTGGGGCTCGAGCACGGACTCTGGGGAGCGGGCCCGTCTGCTGCAGAGTCCCTGTGTGGACACGGCCCCCAAGAGTGAAGGGGAGGCCTCTCCTGAGGGTCTGGGCAGAGGCACCACTTCCACCCTTGGGGCCATCTTCATCGTCGTCAATGCCTGCCTAGGTGCAGGGCTGCTCAACTTCCCAGCCGCCTTCAGCACGGCAGGGGGTGTGGCATCTGGTGTTGCACTGCAGATGGTGAGTGCGCTGGCTGCTCCAGTGGAAATGCAGTTCAGGGGCTGGGGCGGGGCTCTTGACTTCATTCAGAAGGGGGGTTTTGTATCTGAGATAGTGGTAGGTGACACCTGCCACCTCTGTCCCCACCCTCACCCTTGGCAGACAGTACTCATCAATTCCAGCATTCTTTCCTCTGAGCCCAGAGGAGGCTTCAGAGCACTTCCCAGCAGTCAGGGAAGTTTGGACATCAGCTGTGTATTGAATAATTTGTAGTTTATGTCTTAAAAGTGGGCCCTTATCTTTTAGAACTACATGCTGAATTATTTACTGGTGAAGTAATTTGGTAGCCTGTATTTCCTTCCAAATAATCCAGAGTGGGAGGGGGCATAGCCGAAAGAAGATGGGCCATGAACTGGTTATTTTTGAAGCCAAGTGAGGGGTGAATGGAGGTTCATGATACCATCCTGTCTACTCTTATGTACGTTTGAAATTTTCCACAAAACTTTATTTCTGTTTTGAGAGAAAACCTCAGTTTGGTATCCTCCAGCCACCTGGTAAAGTTGCCGGCAAGATTAGACTCCTTTAGCAAACCAGCTTCGGGCATTGGCCTAGTCAATGCTGCGCAAGCCCTGGCTGCCGTTTGCTGCCACGCCTTCCGCACAGCCTCTGGCTCTGTCCTGCCTGCAGGGCATGCTGGTCTTCATCATCAGCGGCCTCGTCATCCTGGCCTACTGCTCCCAGGCCAGCAACGAGAGGACCTACCAGGAGGTGGTGTGGGCCGTGTGTGGCAAGCTGACGGGAGTGCTTTGCGAGGTGACCATTGCCATCTACACCTTTGGCACCTGCATCGCCTTCCTCATCATCATTGGGGACCAACAAGACAAGAGTGAGGCTCCCCCTTGGGACTTACTTCATCCTTCCTCCTCAGTGCTGGTGCTCCCGGGGGGAGGGGACAGACACAAACACCTGCCCAAGGCCTGGCCTGGGTCCGGCATTCTTCTTCGAATCCTCCCTCCTGGCTGCTAAGCCCATTACACTGATGGAGGTCCTGAGGCTCACCAGAGGGGAGGGCTACAGCCGCAGGAGCCCGGAGTGATATTCCCTCTTTCTTTCCTGTGCAGTTATAGCTGTGATGGCAAAGGAGCCTGAGGGGGCTGGTGGCAGCCCCTGGTACACAGACCGAAAGTTCACCATCAGCCTCACGGCCTTTCTCTTCATCCTGCCCCTTTCCATCCCCAGAGAGATCGGCTTCCAGAAATATGCCAGGTTCGGAGGCCCCACCCCAGCCCAGGCCAGACGGAAGCTCCTGGCACAGGCAGCTAGAGACCCAGGCACTGCTGGAGAAGCCCTCTCCTGGGGCAGCAAGAGTGGGCAAGACAGGGTGGAGCAGGGCTTGCAAGGCTTCTGGCCTAAGGTTTCCTTTTGTGTCAGCAACAAGGAAGGCAGTGGCCCTTTGCATCAGTGAGAGACCGTGCTCCAAATGACCTTGTCAAAGAAGGGACAGGTGATAATCAGGAGTGTGAAGGCAGCTTCCTGCAGGGCTGTGGTTTTCCCAGGGAGAGGGGATTTTTGATCATTTGATATTGTCAAGCCTGGCCCGGTGTTCCTTGCAGCTTGGTATAAAGGGAGAGGACTGGCTTCCTGTCTCAAGGTCTGAAAAGCTGTGTGATTCTGAGCTGTTTCCTGCAATCTATATTTGACAGGGTCACACTCAGCTCTCTCTGGGGTCCCCTTTCATGTTGACATCCCAGCCCTTTTCCCTCCAGCACCTCCTTGTTCTCAAGGGCCCTACTCGCAGCTGTCACCAAGCGGGGGCTGCACTGGTGGAAGTAACAGATGGGCTTTGAGGCCCAGACCTCTGAGCCATGGAGCTGAACCAGTGCATTTCCTCATGGTTAGAAATGTCAGTCTGGCCCCCTCTTGGGGACCACCTCCCTCCGAGCTGTGACCAGTTTCTCTAAAACGTATTTCTTTTTTTTTTTTTTTTTAAGTTTCTTTATTTCTACACCCAACATGGGGCTCAAACTCATGACCCCAGGATCAAGAGTTTTATGCTCTTCTGACGAGCCAGGCAGGCACCCCTCTAAAACTTATTTTTTGTGCATTATTTTAATCTTTGTTTGGAATAGTCCCCCAGTTCACTCAGTAGACACTGTGGTCACTAGAGCTGAGGGTGGATACTCCCTGGGGTGAAATCAGAGAGGGAAGCTGGGGCTCAGGAAGAGGAAGCTCAGTCCATTCTTTCTGGCAGCTTCTTGAGCGTCGTGGGCACCTGGTACGTCACTGCCATCGTTATCATCAAATATATCTGGCCAGATAAAGAGATGACCCCAGGGGACATCCTGACCAGGTGGGTAAGAACCCCTGGGGGAAGCCACCACTTGGGCCCCAGGAGGTGCTGGGCCACATAGGTGCTCTTCTCAAGGCTCATTGGCTCACCAGAGCTTGACTCCTCAGTCATTGCAGGAAGGAGGCGGGAGGTCCTAATCTCTTTTTATTGGAGGGGAGAGTGAGGACCAGGGACCGGGAGACTTTGCCACCAATATCCAACAGATGAGCCGTCATGAGACAAGACCTCTGGTTACAGAGACTACCACAGTGGATTTGCACGTTTTTGCAACTTGTGTAATTTGTGTAATTTCTTTATCTTCTGTATGAGGAGAAATCGGTTTTGTCATTTAAGACAAAAAAAAAAAAGTTTTCTGTTTTTGAAAAAGAAAGAAAAGAAAGCAAAAGCCCCAGTACAGGAGCCAGAAATTCAGGATTTGGGTCTCTGCAGGGTCTCCCACAGCCCCGGTTTGCTGACCTGTGAAATGGAGATGTGCCCTCTTCCTGTTTCCAGACTTAGGGGGGGTTGAATGTGTAGAATAGTGGTGGAGGAGGGTCATGGTAGCCTGAGTGAAGCAGAAGGACATGGGGGTGATCGGTGGCTCTGCATGGGGTGCACATGCAGCAGATTCTTGCGTCTTTGTCCACAGGCCAGCTTCCTGGGTGGCCGTGTTCAATGCTATGCCCACCATCTGCTTCGGATTTCAGGTGCCGGTTGCAAGGATCCTGTCACCCTCTCCCCACCCCGGGCTGGAACCCACAGTACAGGAGAAAACCCATATCCTGGGAGGAAAGACAAAAGTCAGGGCCCTGGGGGTTGTCCCTTGTCCCCGTGGCTTTTATCCCCCCAACGTACCTCCCTCTGGAAACCAGGGAAGGGATCACTTCGCCTCATAACTGTGACCTTCATCCTGACAGTGCCACGTGAGCAGCGTGCCTGTCTTCAACAGCATGCGGCAACCCAAGGTGAAGACTTGGGGTGGGGTCGTGACAGCTGCCATGGTCATTGCCCTCGCTGTCTACATGGGCACAGGTGAGTGCTCCCCTCCAATGGCTGGACTTGGAGTGCTCCCAGTTTCCCTCTTTGTCTCTTTGTCCTCTGGCCCAGCTCTCCTGGGGGACAGCCCTGCACTTCCATCTTATCAAACACTTCTGTAGGTATTGGCTTGAACTCAGGCTGCCTTAGGCCTCCTCCCACCCGAATGAGAGAGATGTATTCACGCATTCATTCAGCAGGTCTCAATCAGTCCCTAGTAAGTGCCAGGAACTGTTCCCAGCATGGGGGATGCTGTGAAGATTGGCAGCTATGGTCCTGCTCTCATGGAACTGATGGTCTAGCCAGAGAGAGCCTTACGCAGTAAATCAGAAATCAGTAAGGCATTCTAGACAGTGGTGAGTGCCACCATGACAGTCAAACAGGGAAGTTGTGAGTGGGACTGGGAGAGGTGGGGATGGCCACCATGGATCATCACAGAAGGGGATGGTTCACAGAAGCCTCCTCTCTGAGCAGGTGGCATCTGGGAAGGCCCCGTGATGAGGAGCCAGAATCTGAAGGGCTGGCATTCCAGACAGAGAAGCCGAAAATGCCAAGCCCCTGAGGCAGGGATAGAAAGGTCTGGAGTGGACAGAGTTGGGGGCAGGCAGGAAGGCCAGGCAGGGCCTGTTGGGCCTATTGGGCCTGAGGACTGTTGGGAGCCAGAGAAGAAGCATTTCAAGCAGGGGCACATCTTGGCAAAAAATGGCTATGGGTGCCATGGAGGGAATGGTTTGGATGACAGTGCAGGACCAGAAGACAAGGAAGACCAGGCCCTATGAGTCCTTCCACAGGTGTTATGGGGCCAGCACTGTTCTACCTCTGAAGACAAAGCCAGGAACAGGAAAGGCAAATAGGCAGAGTCCTGCCCTCCTGGGGCTCGTGTTCTGGCTAGGGAGATACATGATGAACAAGTGTTAAAAAAAGAAAATGCAGAGAGAAAGTAGCAGTCTGAGGAAAGTTGAGCAGGGTGATGTGAGTGAGTGCCCAGGGCCGGGAGGCATTGTGGATAGGCTGGGTGGGCGCATTCTCTGAGGAACGGACATCTGAGCGGCGGCCTGAAGGTGAGGGGATAGGGCTGGGAAGACAGAATGTTCGTGCAGAGGCTCTGACACAGGAAGGTGCTGGGCGAGCTCAAGATGACAAAGGTGGCAGTGGGGATGGAATGGGAGAAGTCAGGGAGGAGGCCCTGGGTCCCAGCCCAACACCGTTTTAGCCTCCAGAGCTGCTCCAGCACCCTCCCAATCTGATGCTGCACCCAGGAGTGAAAGGTCCATCCCCTTACCCTCCCAGGATCACCTCTGCCCAGCCCTCTTGTCCCTGTCCTCAGGCATCTGCGGCTTCCTGACCTTTGGAGCTGCCGTGGACCCCGATGTGTTGCTGTCCTACCCTTCTGAGGACATGGCTGTGGCCGTTGCCCGTGCCTTCATCATCCTGAGCGTGCTCACCTCCTACCCCATCCTGCACTTCTGTGGGCGGTGAGCACAGTCCTCACCCCATGGGGGTGCTCCCTCCTCGCCCTCCTCTCCCTTTTTGAAAGCCCTTTGAACATGGTCCTTTGACCTTCTCTGAGTCCTCTAAGAACCTGTAGTCCAGATCCTTCCTGAACACGTAGCCTTGTAGATACCTGAGGAGAATAATAGCATCAGTTCCCAGGGAGCGAAGACATCCTGAGCCAGGCCAGGCACTGAGCGTATCACATCCACCATCTCCTCTGGTCCCCATGGAGTACCGCTAGGCCCACTTCACACAACAGGAAACAGGTGCAGAGCTTAGGGCCATACCCGCAGTCTACAGGCTCGGAGGTCTGGCTCCTTGAACTGGAGGGGGGCCTCTGAGCCACGTCCTTGCGGGCAGGGCGGTGGTCGAAGGCCTGTGGCTGCGCTACCAGGGGATGCCTGTGGAGGAGGACGTGGGGCGCGAGCGGCGGCGGCGCATGCTGCAGACCCTCATCTGGTTCCTGCTCACCCTGCTGCTGGCGCTCTTCATCCCTGATATCGGCAAGGTCATCTCGGTCATTGGAGGCCTGGCTGCCTGCTTCATCTTTGTCTTCCCAGGTGGGGACCCCTGGCCCCCTCCCCCCACAGCACTGGCCCCCCCAGCTCTCCCGGCCTCAGCTCCTCCCTTGCTCTCCTGCTAGTGCTTATTAACCATCGGCCTCAGGCTCCTGAAAAGAAGGTCCAGATGCTTTCTCCACTTTGCTGATGAGGTGATGAGGGGTGTTAATGAGTCAGCAGACTCAATGCTTGAGTAGCAGCTTATTTGACCCAGCCTGCACTCCTAACCTTTCCTTCACGCATCTGTCGCTGCCTGACGATGAGAGGTCGGGCTGGTTTGGCCCCGGATAGCCCAGAGGCTAATGGGGTCTGGTGGCCGCACCCTGATGCAGAGGTCGGGAGACGTCAGACACATGATATCTGCTGCCAGGTCCCCAGAAAATAAATGGTCCCTTGGGCCCAGCCACGAGTTCTGCCTGTACCCACCTTACTCCTCCCTGGGAGACCAACTGGAAAGGCCTTGCCATGTTGCTTGGAGCAGGGGCGGCCACATCTGCTCAGAAGGGCACAGGGAAGGGCCCTGGGTGTGGTGGGAGCTGCTGCCCCTGAGCCCTGAGGCTCCGTCACCACCTCTTGGTAAAGGGGGAGGGTGGGCCCCAGTGAAGGAACCCACCCGAGCTCTGGAGGCCACCTCTTCTCTTCCAGGACTGTGCCTCATTCAAGCCAAACTGTCTGAGATGGAAGAAGTCAAGCCGGCCAGGTAAAGCAGGGCACCCCTGTGGTCCTGTCAGGGAGGTGCTGGATGAGGGATGGTCCGGCAGGGGCAGGGGGCCTGGAAACAGCGATCAAGAGACTTGTGAACTTGAAAGCCATAAGAGCTTTCTAAATCCCTTTTTAAATGGGTGGCACATGCTGGTTGTAACAGTTTCAGTGCTACTGGAGGACTTCAGAGAAAAGCGTGGAAGTCCCTCTTGCCCCTGCAGTGCCCCCCCCCCACCGCATTCCTCCTCCTGAGAGGGCTCTGTGTGCATGAAGCATGCATGTGTATGCACAAGCATGTGACGCTGTGTCTAGTTGGGGTTTTCCAAAAATGGCTTCATTCCAGACTTTCCTACCGTTTGCGGTTCACTTAACCGTGTGTCTTAGAGATCACTGTCAGCACAGGAGGATCCGTCCGCTTCTTCCCTCCTTTGGGGACTGCAGAGTGTTCTGTTTTGTGAATGCATGAAAATTCTTATGCATGGGCGGCTTGGCACACCTGTTTTGAGGATCTTAGTAGGATCGATTCTTGGAAGGGAATTGCTGAATCATGGGATGTGCTCCTTTTGACTTTTGCACATGGGTTCAAATCTCCCTCTAGAAAGGCAGTACCAGTCAGAGTCCTCGCAGCAGAAAGTGAGAGTGCCTCTTCTGCACAGCCCTGTCAGTATTGTATGGAACAGTCTTTTAAATTTCTGTTAGTCTGATAGATGAAAAACATGACATTGTTTTAATATCCACATTTCCTTGAATAGCACAGAGGTTGAAAAGTGGTTGTGAGCTTTTTAAAAAAAAATTAATGAGCAAGTAATATTCCTTATAAAAAACTTTAAAAATATAAGTCTAAGGAAGAAAATTAAAATCACTCGTATCTTGGTACCCTGTTGTACCTCTTAATGCCCTGTTGCTTTCTTTGATACATTGATTTGCAGATGTCTCCTTTTTTTTTTGTAAATGGAATGGGTCACATTCCACATGAACTGCTTTTCCCTGAACATATTTCCATCAGGACACACGCATTCTAATCCTGGTTCTGCCCTTGGCTTGCTGTGACCAGTCCATGAATTCTATTAGGTCTAGGTCTACTGACCCATGGTCTAGGGATCATACATCTGGTCCCACATACCTTTGTATGAAAAGTCACTTAGAAGCAGGAAGTGCTACCCACAGGAGAAGTGGTATGTGTTATTACAGTAATTAACTGATAGATAAATATAAAGTCTGCAAAGTCAAGGATGGGTTGACTGACTAGGCCCCTCTCTTTGCCCTGCAGCTGGTGGGCACTGGTCAGTTATGGTGTCCTCTTGGTCACCCTGGGAGCCTTCATCTTCGGCCAGACCACAGCCAACGCCATCTTTGTGGATCTCTTGGCATAAACACTGCTTCCAGGCAACACATGGCCTTTGCCACTGGACCCAGGAACCCATCTCTTCAAGCTGTGGGGCCACCCTGAGTCCAACATCATTCCCCTTTACTGGTGGGATGACATCTGGACATCCTTTTCCGGGGACAGTTCTGGAGTGAGATCAGGCCTCACACCTCTGGACAGCTCAAACCCAGTTCCTCTCCTGCTTTTCAGTCCCAGCAGTGTGAGGATGGGCAGGGGAAGGTCTTGGGTCACAGAAGAACCTTTCTTGTCCTCCAACTCTCAACTTCTCCATGCCTGAAAAACACAGGGGAAGAGTGTCAGAACATCTCAGAAAAAAAGAACCCAGTCTGACTTAACTTTGGAGTTAGAGTATGGGCAAAGGGCCACCGCCATCCTCCACAGAGCAGCCTGTCCTGAGCAGGAGCTGCACTCATCACCCTGGGACTCCATGCCTGCCCATTTGTCAGCCACTTGGCCCACAGTGGCTTCTCTGGGATCGGGCAACTTCCAAAGGTAGCACAAAAGTCATACAGATGCACAGAGGTAGATAGAGTCATGCCTTGTCCACCCCATCCTGGGGCCTCTTTCCTCAAACCTGAGGGTCCAGGCATCCCTGTCTTCCTCCATTCGCAGATATCATCAAGTCTAATGTTTACAAACGGTGCCAGCCCGGCTCCGAACCAGAGGCCGGGGGCCGTGCCGTGCCGCCACGGTGCTGTGAGGACTCCTTGGTTCGTTTTTCCCTTGGCAGGACGTCTGCTTTCCTCTCTCCGATTCCAGGTGGGCCCCTCGTTTCAGAGGCACAGGTTGGGTGATAGAGAAGTCTGGACCCTTCCAAACCCATGCAGGCTGGGCTAGTCAGGGTCTAGGGGAGCCTCTCTGATAGCTTCTCTTTCAGTGATTGCTTCTCTTCTGCCTGCTCTCTAGTCACCTCTCCCCTGTCAGCCCTAGCAGGGTAGCTCTCAGAGAAGAGCAGCTGAGTTGTCACTGACTGGGCGACATTTGAGTATAGTCACACCAGTGTGGAAGTTTCCCTTCCAGTCCAGATCTGGTCTCCTCCCTGCCCTCATTGTTTCTTCACCCCCTACCCCATTTTTCTAGCTCAATCTCTCACATAAGCCTGGGGGTAGTAGGCCTCCCCTTCTCTTGCCTGCTTCTGCAGCTCCAGGGGTCCACCGGGCCAGCCTCAGCCACCTATCAATCACACTGAGGTCACATGTGGATTGGGCCCCAGATGGGGTGAGGAGAGACACTGTTCTCCTCGTCTGCGTTCCCATTTTTCCTTCTCCGGCTGTTTACTTCGACCAAACCCAGGCATTGAATCGGGCTTCCTCCATCTGGAACTCACAGCATTTCCTAAGCCCCTCCTGCCCAAAACCTCCATAGCAGGGATGAGCGGGACCCACCCAGCAGCCCACCACTCAGGGCAGTGAGCTCACAGAAGCAGAGGCAGGCTGGCAGCAAAGTAGGCTTCTGCTCAGTTCCCAGCCTGGATGACCGCCTTTCCTCACATCCCTGGGCCCCCCTCCACCCAACCTCAGCCCCTCGGGCAAGACCCATGCTGCTGCTTTCTCTCAGCCCCTGCATAGTGCCAGGCCCTTCCAGCGCCCATCCATGCCAAGGCTAGGAGGTCCAGTCAGCAGGGCTGCACCACCTCCTGAGGGTGGATTTCAGCTAAAGGATGAGGGATGTAAGGAGAGTCCTCACACAGAAACAGACCTGTCAGGAGAAGGAGCTGGAATCTGGCCATTTGGCCTAACCTCAGGAGCCCTCTGCCCTGCCCTCCCTGCCAGGGTATTTTATGGTTTCTTTTCTACTAGTGTACATTCATACCAGGGAAGATGGTTAATAAAAAGAGGCTGTGCTGCTGAGCTGTGTGGCCTCCATCTGGTGCTGGGGGCAGAGTCCAGGCCACTGACAGGAGGGAGGTAGGCTAGGTTGGGGGAGGGGAGGAGGGGACTTTTGGCCTTAATCAACTTTGACCCATCTCAGGCATGAGTACTGCCAGGTTCCCTTCATCGAGATGGGAACATACAAGTGGTTCGTGAGGCCTCCTCTTTCTTCCACATCCCACCAGCCCTTCCCTGCCAACCTGGGGATTGGCCCCTGGGCTCCTGTCCTGCTGCCTCCGTTCAAGCCCTCCTCGCATTTTCCCCACGCTGTATGGCTTCAGACTGGGCTCTGTGCTGCGTGTCTGGCTGACCTCACGTTCTGGGATGAGCTTCAAACTCCTGAACAACCACCGTCATCCCTTCAGAGGCATGTGTTGAGCAGGCCCCAGTTACAGAGCCCAGGCACTCACTGCTCAGGGCTGGCAGGAAGGCACTCTGCAAAACAGCAGCTCCACTCTCGGACAGATGGGTAAGACTGATGCTAAGCACATGATCACACAAGTACATACTCGCAAGTTGTGATATGTGCCAAGAAGAGAGTATAGAGAATGTTCTCTGTGGGGGCCTGAAACTTGTCTGGGAAGTCAGGGAAACCTTCCTGGAGGAAGCGGCATTTGAGCTGGCCCCTGAATGATGAGTAGGAATTAACTAAATGAAAACAGGTAGGAAAACCTTTCCAGGCCATGGGAACTGCATGTGCAAAAGCCCTGTGGGGAAGAATCTGGTGTTTGGTACTTGGCATTTGAAGAACTGAGAAGTGGGCATTGTCTGCCAGGTTTTGGCCGGGTGTGGGAGAGCAGCAGGGATGAGACTTGCCTGTAGGATGAAGTCTAACCAGCTCATCTTCCACCACACTACCTTTCCCTCCTGGTGGGAGTGGGGACTCTACAGGAAAATACTTCTGAAGTGGCCTAGTACTTTTGAAAGGCCTGAAGGGTGAGACAGCTTTGGGTCATACTTTATAAGGGACCATGAAGACCAGAGCTTGAGGTTTGGTTTCACGTTCTGAGTGAACAGAATGAAAGTTTTCACCTATGTTAAAGGCAAACAGCCGTGTTCATCCATTCCATCATGATACTGGAGATATTCCCCATCTTCTTCACCGTACATGTAAGCACTGATCTTAGCTCCCCATTATGCTGTAATCTCCATGGGAGCAAGGGCATAGCTCCTGTTCAAAAAACAAAATTCAGGGGTACCTGGCTGGCTCAGTTAAGTGTTCAACTCAATTTCTGCTCAGGTCATGATCTCAGGGCTGAAATGGAACCCCATGGTGGCTCTGTGCTCAGCATGGAGCCTGCTTAGAATTCTCTCGCTCTGCATCTGCCCCTCTCCACTACCCCTCCCTCTTAAAAAAAAAATTTCAGCTGAGTAAATTTGAAGATCAAGTAGGCTTTATTAGGCAATTCAAGGATCAGGCAGTATCCTCAAGCAAGTACTAAGAAGACCAAGGTGTTGTGCAAAATGGAAGGTTCTTAAGGGAAGGGGAGTAGACAACACAGTTATTAGCAAAAGAAAGAAAGGATTGCTTCAGGCAAAGTCACCTTCCCTTAAAGGGAAAGGCAGGGGATCTTAGGGGGATTACTTCATCTTCTTTTGGGGGATGGAGAGGGCCTCTGTGACAGATTGCCTCCTTGGTGCTGACTAGAAATTCCTGGCTCATCAGTTAAGACATTTCTGGGGGAGGCTGAAACAACACTAAAGTCTCATGTTGCTATCCGGGGACAAAGGACTCCACCTGGGGCCTGTGGTTTTCTTTTTCACACTTTTATCCACCTGGTGTCTTAGCCCAGAGTCTGGTATGAAGTAAGCAGTTGTCATAGTTGATGGCTCTCTTAGAACCCGCCTTGGCCTTTTTGACCCCTGAAGGCAAGCTCAGGAACCTACTATCCCCGTGCTGATCTTGGAACCCCGTGCCAACCCCAGATCTTGGAACCCTCGGCTCATCCTCCCAGCCAATCAGTGCCAAGTGCTGGGAGGCCTGCTGACCGGAGCTCTGGGCAGATTGCGGCGGAGCTCTGGGCAGATTGCGGCAGCCCTCTGGGCTTCCGTTTTCCCAGCTCTCAAATCAGAATGATAATCACGGACCCTATTTCCCTCCCAGGGGAAAAAAAGGGAGGCAACGTAAAGACGGTACACGGGAAATGACAGAAGTGCTTTGTAGCCAGAAATCCACATTCACAGAATAACTATGAGAACTCAGTATCTCTTCAGGAAGACGAACTGGGACTCCCCTACCGCTTCGCAGGAGGCAGGGCGCTCCTCAAGCTTTAAGGTACAGACCAAATTTTTATTTATCCTCCTTAGGATACATCTGACTCAGTAGGCCTGGGATGAGGTCTGAAGTATGTGTTGATGGTTGTTGTGTTTTGTTTTTTAAGATTTATTTATTTAGGGGCACCTGGGTGGCTCAGTGGGTTAAACCCTCTGCTTTCGGCTCGGGTCATGATCTCGGGGTCCTGGGATCGAGCCCCACATCGGGCTCTCTGCTCTGCGGGGAGCCTGCTTCCTCCTCTCTCTCTCTGCCTGCCTCTCTGCCTACTTGTGATCTCTGTCAAATAAATAAATAAAATCTTTTAAAAAAAAAAGATTTAGGGGCGCCTGGGTGGCTCAGTGGGTTAAAGCCTCTGCCTTCGGCTCAGGTCATGATCCCAGGACCCTGGGATCGAGCCCCGCATCGGGCTCTCTGCTCAGCGGGGAGCCTGCCTCCTCCTCTCTCTCTGCCTGCCTCTATGTCTACTTGTGATCTCTGTCTGTCAAATAAATAAATAAAATCTTAAAAAAAAAAAAAAAGATTTATTTATTTATTTGAGGGGGGGAGGGGCAAAGGGAGAGAAGGAGAGAGAATCCCAAGCAGACAACCTGCTCAACCCCACGTGGGATTCAGTCTCAGGATCCTGAGATCATGACATGAGCAGAAACCATGAGCCAGAGGCTTACCCGACTGAGCCACCCAGGCGCCCCATGAAGTCTGTATTGCTAATGCTCCCATGTTGCCTGGGCTCTGGTCCTTGGACCCCACTTTGAGGAACAGAGGACTGGTGGACAGAGCAAGCCTTTGTGGCCTCGCACAGCCCTGGGGGGTGGATCTTAGCCATGCTTCTTACTCTGCGGAAACTCGGAATCAGTTCCCGTCTCTCAACCCTGCTTTTCTCAGCTCTAAAGTGGGAGTGAGGGGCTCCTGGGTGGCTCAGTAGGTTAAAGCCTCTGCTTTCGGCTCAGGTCATGATCTCAGGGTCCTGGGATCGAGCCCCGCATCCGGCTCTCTGCTCAGCAGGAAGCCTGCTTCCCCCTCTCTCTCTGCCTACTTGTGATTCTCTCTCTCTCTCTCTGTCAAATAAATAAATAATATTTAAATCAAAAAATAAATAAATAAAGTGGGAGTGATGGTGCCCACCTTGTAGCCATCAACATTATAAATCCAAGGACAAGTGGCGTAAACACACATGAAGTGCCTGAAAGCTGGTGGGATTATGTTGATCCTTTCCCTCTGCTGGAAAAGGAGGAAAAGTAACTGCAGTATCTTCTTTTGGTCAATAGAGGTCACTTTTGTGTGTTTCTTCTCCTGAAACCAGAGACTCCTGTTCTCCAAATCCCTAGAGTTCCTTGTGATTTGGCTCCCGCCTAGGACCTCTGAGGGATGCCCCGATATTGGGGGCAGGAACACCTCTAGATTCTGCCCTCTACTCTGGTGGGGAAATCAGGCCAATCAAATAATCCCAGAAACCAGTTATGTAGGTACGTATGCTAGATACAGATTAGATATTCCAAATCCGGATTGATACAATGAAAAAAATTTCAGTAGGTGTAGATGGAGGCCAGAGAGACATTGTAGCCAGGAAGAAGGCAGACACACTGTCCCATGAAGGAACATTTTGTGTTTCCTGGGAGGGAAGAGGCACAAGACTCTTCATTCCTCCATTAAAAACAAAATTCAGGGGCGCCTGGGTGGCTCAGTGGTTAAAGCCTCTGCCTTCAGCTCAGGCCATGATCCCAGGGTCCTGGGATCGAGCCCCACATCGGGCTCTCGGCTCAGCAGGGAGCCTGCCTCCTCCTCCTCTCTTTCTCTCTCTGCCTGCCTCTCTGCCTACTTGTGATCTGTCAAATAAATAAATAAAAATCTTAAAAAAAAATTCATTGTTTCCAATCCAGCATATAAGAAACCTGGATGTGGCCATCCTAACAAGTAAAAAGCTGAGCAAGATGCAGTCAACAACTCCTCTTAGATGGGTAAGATGCCCTGCTGCACCTCCCAAAACTGGAGAGAGTGACATCCAATTACAGGGCAGAAGCCTTTGTGGGCAGAAACCCATGCCAGGACAGGGCCCCCAGAGCTGTAGCTGATGAACAGCTGGAGGTTCAGTATGCACAAATCTGAGAAAACACAGGGGGACCCAGTCATGGGGAGGGGGCCCACTTTGGTAATTTTACCTCCTGGAGCTCTGCAGGTTCTCATAGGAAACGTCAGAGAAAATTCCCCTCGAGCTTCCAGGAGGGGAGAGTAGAAGACACCGTTTTGAAATGCCAGAACATTCTGTTCTTGAACAAGATCTGCCCTCAGAGGAAACTTAACATTTAACCAGAGCCTAACCTGCTGGGACTTTTATCAGAGCCTAACTGACCTAAGGGAAGGGAAATACCCAACTCCAGCCAGCTCTAGCCTTCCCTGTGGAGGAGAGGGAATAGAGAGGTCCAGCCCACTCTACTGGCTCTGCCCCATCTAGAGAAGACAGGGGAGAGAAATGAGAACCGTGTGTGAGGTTCACAGGCCAGGGGCACACAGAATCACTGAAGCCTGTAGCTGAGTCATAGGATTACAGAATGCTGCTCTTCCTCCAACACCTGGCCACTCTTTTATGAAAAGCCTATGTACGGGTGCCTAGGTGACTCAATTGGTTAAGTGTCTGCCTTCGGCTCAGGTCATGATCCCAGAGTCCTGGGATCAAACCCCATATCAGACTCCCTGTTTGGTGGGGAGCCTGCTTCTCCTCTCCCTCTGCTGCTCCCCCTGCTTGTGCTTGCTCTCTCATAAATAAATAAATAAATCTTTAAAAAAGAGAAAAAAGGAAAAGCCTATGTACAGCAGTTCCTTTTACCCAGTCCATTATGTCCGGTTATCAAGAAAAAAATTATGAGACCAATTAAAGGCCAAAAATATGATCAGATACGGCAAGGATTATGGAATTAACAGACAAGGAATTTATTTTACTTTTAAAAAAATATTTTATTTATTTATTTATTTGAGAGAAAGCATGAGCAAGGGTGGTGGGGAGGGGCCGGAGGGAGAAGGAGAAGCAGGGCAGAGCAGGGAGCCCAATGTGGTGGGCTTGATCCCAGGACTCCTAGATCATGACCCGAGCCAAAGACAGACACTTAACCAACTGAGCCTCCCAGGCATCCCCAGACAAGGAATTTAAAACAATGATGACCAATAGGCTAAAAGAGCTCTGGTGGATAAAGTAGATAGCATGTAAGAATACATGGACAGTGCATGCAGAAAGATGGAAATTCTAAGAACCGATAAGAAATGCAAGAGATTGGGGCACCTGGGTGGCTCAGTGGGCTAAAGCCTCTGCCTTCGGCTCAGGTCATGATCCCAGGGTCCTGGGATTGAGCCCCGCATCGGGCTCTCTGCTCGGCGGGGAGCCTGCTTCCTCCTCTCTCTCTGCCTGCTTCTCTGCCTACTTGTGATCTCCGTCTCTCAAATAAATAAATAAAATCTTAAAAAAAAAAAAAAGAAATGCAAGAGATCAAAAACACTGGAAGAGAGATGAAGAATGCCTTTGATGGGTGTATTAGTAGATTAGATACAGCTGAGGAAAGACTCTCTGAGCTTTAGGATTTCTCAGTGGAAATGTCCAAAACTGAACAGTAAATAGAAAAAAGACTAAAAGCAAAACAAAAACAGAAATCTAAGAACTATCAGGGACTACCATACACATCATGGGAGTACCAGAAGAAGAGAGAAAGGAACAGGGAAAAAAATTTTGAAAAAATAGTGACTGAGAATTCCCCCTAAATTAATGTCACACACCGAATCACAGATCCAGAAAGATCAGAGAATACCAAGCAGCATAAATGCCAAAAAAATATGATACCTAGGGGCACCTGGCTGGCTCAGTTGGTAGAACATAGGATTCTTGATGTCAGGGTTGTGAGTTTGAGCCCCACATTGAGTATAAAGGTTACTTTAAGAAAAAAATGACATCTAGTCATATCATTTCCAAAATACAAAAAGTCAAAGATAAATTTAAAAATCCTAAAAGAGCTGGGGCAGGTTGGGTGGGGAAAAGTAAGGAGAACACCTATAGAAAAATAAAGGTAAGAACTATAGGGGTGCCTGGGTGGCTCAGTGGGTTAAGCCTCTGCTTTCAGCTCAGGTCAGGATTTCAGGGTCCTGGGATTGAGCCCCGCATCAGGCTCTCTGCTCGGTGGGGAGCCTGCTTCCTCCTGTCCCTCTGCCTACCTTTCTGCCTACTTGTGATCTCTCTCTCTGTCAAATAATTAAACAAAATCTTAAAAAAAAAAAAAAAAAAAAAAGAACTACATCTGAGGGGCACCTGGGTGGCTCAGTCAGTTAAGTGTCTGCCTTTAGCTTGAGTGATGATCTGGGGGTCCTGAGATCGAGCCCCACTCGGTGGGCAGTCTGTTTCCCCCTCTCACTCTCCCTCTGTGCGCTCTCTCTCTCTCTCTCTCTCAAATAAGTAAATAAAATCTAAAAAAAAAAAAAAAAAAAGAACTGCATCTGATTTCTCCTCAGACACCATACAACCAAGAAGAGAGTGGAATAAAATATTTTAAATATTGAAAGAATAAAAAACAACCTAGAATTCTGTACCCTATGAAATTATCCTTCAGAGATGAAAGAAAGGGGTGCCTGGGTGGCTCAGTCTATTAAATGTCCTACTCTTGGTCTCAGTTGAGGTCCTAATCTCAGGGTCATGACTTCAAGCTCTTCATTGGGCTCCACACTAGGTGGAGCCGACTTTTTAAAAAAATGGAGAGGGGCGACTGGGTGGCTCAGGTCATGGTCCCCGGGTCCTGGGATGGAGCCCTGCGGCAGGCTCTCTGCTCGGGGAGGTGGGGGGGGGCGCCTGCTTTTTCCGCTCCCTCTGCCTGCAGCTCTATCTACTTGCGCTCTTGCTCTCTCTTTCTCTGTCAAATAAAAAATAAAATCTGTAAAAAATAAAAAATAAAAAAATAATTAGAGAAAGCAGGAGGGAGAGGGAGAAGCTGGGAGCTTGACATGGGGCTTGATCCCAGGCCCCTGGGATCATGACCTGAGCTGAAGGCAGACCCCTAATGACCGAGCCACCCAGGCACCCCCATAGAGCTTACTTTAAACAAACAAAAAAGTGTTTACCTCAAGGGTTGGCCTGTTGCAGTGGTTCAGGCATGGGTGACAGTGACATACGGACTAGAATGAGAACACTGAGATGGAGATCAATGGAAAGATGGAATTTGTAGGATATATTTGGAGGATCAAGTTTATTCTCTGACTTTGATCTTTAGTCCCCCTACCCTGTGTTAACCTTAATGATAACACTGTCAGTTATTTTGCCAGCAAGATGGGTTGATATGGAAATAGCAGAGAGTTGCAACTCAGAACTAACAAGCTAACGGCAAAACCAGAGGCAAGCGGGGAGAACACCGGAGAGGAGCACCTTTTCCAGAGGAAGGTGGAGAGCTGGGAGGGGCTATTGTAAACTGAAAGTCCATTGGAGTAAACTGAGAGTTATGAAGTGTTGTGGCTTCTTATTGGCTGAGTTGTGACCGGCTCTCATTGGCTGGGCTGTTGCTGGAGGAAAAGGAAATCTGTTTTCTTCCCGCTGTGGTTGTGGAGGGTAGATGTCCTCCTGTTGAGAATGCGAGGGGTGGCTCAGTCGGTTAAGCGGGATGCCTTCAGGTCATGAATATGAGGTCCTGGGATCAAGTCCTACATTGGGGTCCCTGCTCAGTGGGGAGTCGGCTTCTCTCTTTACTGCTCCCCCTGTGTGTGCTCTCTCTCTTTCAGTGACAAAATAAACTCTTTAAAATAAATGAATAAATAATCTTATTTTTGGAGAGTGGGGAAAATGGATGAAGGTAGTCAAAAGGTAAAAACTATCCGTTATAAGATGGGTAGGTTCTGAGGATATAATAAACAACATGGTTACTACAGTTAATAATACTGTCTTGTGTATTTGAAAGTTGCTGGTGGAGTAAACTTTAAAAGTTCTCATCATAAGAAAAAAAAATGTTTGTAGCTATGTGAGGTGATGGATGTTAACTAAACTTGTGATAATCGTCTCACAAAATACAGTGATCTTTTTAAAGATTTTATTTATTTATTTTGTCAGAGAGAGTGAGCACAGGCAGAGGCAGAGGGAGAAGCAGGCTCCCTGCTGAGCAAGGAGCCCGATGTGGGACTCGATCCCAGGACGCTGGGATCATGACCTGAGCTGAAGGCAGCTGCTTAACCAACTGAGCTACCCAGGTGTCCCTACAGTGATTCTGGGGGTGCCTGGGTGGCTCAGTGGGTTAAAGCCTGTGCCTTCCGCTCAGGTCATGATCCCAGGGTCCTGGGATCGAGCCCCACATCCGGCTCTCTGCTCAGCAGGAAGCCTGCTTCCCTTCCTCTCTCTGCCTGCCTCTCTGTCTACTTGTAATCTCTGTCAAATAAATAAATAAAAATCTTAAAAAAAAAAAATAATAATTCAAACCACAGTGGCACCTGAATGGCTCCGTCGGTTAAGCGTCTGCGTTCGGCTCAGGTCAGTGGGTTGGAGCCTCTGCCTTCGGCTCAGGTCATGGTCCCAGGATCCTGGGATCGAGTCCTGCATCGGGCTCTCTGCTCAGCAGGAAGCCTGCTTCCCTCTCTCTCTCTCTCTGCCTGCCTCTCTGCCTACTTGTGATCTGTCTCTCTGTCAAATAAATAAATAAAATCTTAAAAAAAAAAGAGAGAGAGAGAATTCAAACCATAGAGAAGTTTGGTGTACTCCAGGGTTAATTTTATTGTTTAGAATAGGCATTATAATCCCCATTTTATAGACAGGAGAACAAACTACCCTGAGGCCTTCCAGGCAGTAGGAAACAGAGTGTGGGCAAGAATTCAGAATTTTTTGTGTCTAAGGGCAGGGTTGTCCCCCTGGCTGTACAGCTTCCTAGCAGAAGGACCCTGCCTCCTACCCTGAAGAAGGAACCTGCAAAGGCCTTGGCAAAACTCTCAGCAGACAGACCCTGATTCACATCGGAGAGAACATTCACTCTGATGCATGAGACAGGACTGTCCTCAATTTCACCCACAGCATTTGCTGTCACACTGCACCTGTCTCTCCCACTCAAGAGAGTATACATATCTAAGTGCAAACATATGAGTTAGTCTTGGGGTAACTCCGAATTGACTCTGACTTCATTAAGTGATTCAGGCCAACTACAGCACTCTGTGATTTTTTTTTTTTTCAATAAGCTGCACACCCAGTGTGGGGCTCCGACTCAGGACCCAGACACCAAGAGTCACATGCTCTACCGACTGAGCCAGCCAGGGGCCCCAGCACGCTACGGTGTTTTTAAACAAAATAAGCAGCATGATGTCTCTCACCAGGAGCCGGTGACAACTAAGAGGAGATAGGTGGCCCTGAGAGTGTTCCTGCCTGTGCTTCCCATGCTCGGCCCTCAGGGTTCTGATTAGCCATTGCAGGAATCCCAAAATAGGGAGTCCCTCACCTTTTTACTTGTTTTACTTTTTTTTTTTTTCCCCGCAATTTCACTTGACCTTTGACAAAGGATTGCTGTATCCAGGGAGCTATTCTAGGTCACCAAACTTTGGTTTTTCAAACAGGAATGAACACTTTAGGAGCATTTCCCTGGCATTCGAGCTCAGATTTCTGCCCAGCCCCTCCAAGTTCCAACTGCGCGTGCGCAACTGGAGATTGCTGGAAAGCTACAAGAAGTGGGAAGAGGTGGGATGAGAGGACCTGAAAGCTTTCACCCCCATCTCAGTGAGCCAATTTGTAAAACATAAACTGGGAACTCTTTCCGCAGATCAGAATAGAGCTCACTGGCTTGTCAGAGCTGGCTGGTACTTGGTAACTCTGTTCTGGGGAGTAGGTTGTAGCGGTGCCTTCAGCTCCCTGTGGTATGGCATGGAGGTGTTCCCCGGCTCTGAGAGGCCAGAGGGCGCAAGCTCAGGTCTCACGTGCTGTACTGTAAGTTTTCAGCATGTTGGGTGTCAAAATAATTGGACCCTATAGCCAGAAGTGCAGTATATTGTGGTTTTACCCTTAACCCTGGAAGGACCTTGGACTGACTCCTCTCTGCAGGTCCTAGAAATTTCCCGCATGCTTCAGGCATTGCCTTAACACCCTCCACCTCTACTCACCCTGCTGGGGGACAGACACATGGCTCCCAAGGGTGTGATGCTGCCAACATGAGCAACCCTGTCCGAAGATACCAGTATCACATGGCCACCTCAGTAAGTGGTTGGTCAGGTGGGTATAAGATGGTTAGGGCTGTGCCCTCTGGTCTAGAGATCATTACCGGTATCACTTCTCCCCACCTTTCCAGCCAGTCCAGTTCACTTTCATCTGTTGCCTAGACTATTATAATATCCTTCTAATTTGGTGATTTTTTAAAAAAGATTTTATTTATTTATTTGAGATAGAGAGCACAAGCAGGTGGGGGGTAGAGGCAGGGAGAAGCAGTTCCTGCTGAGCAAGGAACCCCATATCAGACTGCAGGCCGGCAAGATCATGTCCTGAGCTGAACGCAGATGCTTAACTGACTGAGCCATCCAGTCACCCCTAATTTGGTGATTCTAAAGCCTCTGCCTTGGCCCTTCCAGCCAACTTAGTAGTCTTTTTTTTTAAAGATTTGTTTATTTGAGAGAGAGAGAACATTTGTGCAGGAGGGGAGGGGCAGAGGGAGAGGAAAAGAGAATTTGAAGTAGACTCCACCAGAGCCTCAGCCAAACTCTGGGCTCAATCCCATGACCTATGAGGTAATCAGCTGAGCTGAAACCAAGAGTTGGACACCCAACTGACTGTGTCCCCCAGGCACTTCCTTCATAGTGTTTTTTTTTTTTAATTTTTATTTATTTGTTATAGAGAGAGAGAGAGAGAG
>ML111229.1:25749-49655 GCA_003697995.1 Taxidea taxus jeffersonii | reverse complement strand
ACACACACACACACACACACACACACACACACACACACAGAAAATGGCCACTATAGAACACGACAGATAGGTCCATTAGCTTGACTGTGGTGATCATTTCACAATTACTCATGTCAAATCACCATGATTGGAAACCCTAAATATATGCAATTTCTGTTTGTCAATATTACTTCAGTAAAGTTGAGAAAAAAAAAAAACTGCCTAACTGGGTGGGAGTCCGGCAAAGGGAGTACATACTGTATAGGAACACCTTCTTGTACCTTTATACATATCTTATAATTATATTATAATTATCTTATAATTATAAAATATACAAGCTCATTGCTTACAAAGAGGAACCTGAAGTTATCCCGTATTCCTCTTGGCTACTCTCTTGTCGGTCATCAAATCAAACAGTGGAGAACTGGATCTGCTACGTTGATGACCTGTTATCCTCTGTCCCTCTCTCTCCAGCTAAGATATCGCCTCTCATTCTAAGGCTAATATATATCCTGGAAATGAAAGTGTTTATGTCTTGCATACTCTTATAGGGAGAGCAAGAATTTAAGTGGGATGAGGGGGGAAAAAAGTGTTTCCTGTTCCAGGACCTACCTGTCTCATTACCCATAATTTAAGTATGGAGGAGCTGTTTAATTTTAAACAACTTTCATAACAGTCTATAAAAAGAGAAACATCACATCGGGCATGTGCTGACTCTAATTTGGCATTTTTTCCAACCTATTTGGACATCCTTGTAGTCAGTCTCCCTGGATCGGCTGCTCGGGGTTGAATTCTGCCTGATTCCTTTCACCAATGCTCCGGAAACACGGCGAGGCAGTAATGCGTGTCTGTTCAGGTAACTGACCGAGAGACCACCCTCCCCCTGGCCAGACCTCTCTGGTCCTGGGCAGGGGCATCTCAACCCCGCCCATGGCTTTGATCTGTCTTTGGGTTTTAAATGCTCCCTGTTGCCTCGTGGGGAGCTGGCTTCAATAGACATTATGTCACCCGCTCAGCCCTTACGTAAACAGAGTGTCTAACACCTTCTCGATGTAAGCCATCGAGCGAGCCTGGAGCACAGGCTGACAAGATAAGTATTCTGTGTCAGCACCTGCGGGAATCGTGCCTCCTTGCATGCAAGCCTTCTGCAGGGCACATCCAGGAAATTTAAATTTAGATTCGACAGCAATTCTCCCTGATTCCTTGTAACACTAAAGTAGTAATGACATCAGATAGCGGGGAAAGAATATTTCTTCTTCCTGAGTGCTTTTTTTTTTTCTAAACCATCTAGAAAATCACAGAACATCAACTCTGAAAGGAGAAGGCAAGGTAAGATCCCTTTTTAGAACCGCTTTTGTGAATAGAAGAGCTAGAGAGCGTTTCTCGTATCTGCACAGCGTCTCACAGTGTATAAAGCTCTCGCTCAAAGGTTTGATGTTATCATTGATGAGAGAAAGAAAAAAGACATGCATACGCTGATTTGGTTTTGGACCAACCGACCTTCGTCGGCCCAGGGAGCATGTACTCCGGAACAGTGAAGGTTAAGGCAGCACATTAGATACCTGGGAGTGGGAGGTGTCCAGATGAATAAAATAATACATGATAAAGAATCAGAGAAGTTAGTGCTGAAGGTGATTTGCTCAAATCTGAGCCAATCCTGGAATTTGAGGTTCCCAAGTCCTTCCTATAAGCCACACGGAGTTCATCTGCAAACACACACTTGAAGTTAGCTAGCTGCTCTGTGGCGATCGGCACAAAGGAAGGCTCCAAGAGTCATGGCGTGTGGGTCAGCCATGTCAGAAAGGCCACCGTGATGAGAAGGCACTCAAACCGGGGTTGGAAGAAGGACAGAAGGGAGAATGTGGAAATGGGCAGTTGTACAGGATACACATTAAAAATCCCGAGAACAAGGCCAGGAGGAGGAGGAAATCGCAGAGCAGTTGGTTAGCTTAAAGATAGATGAGCGCAGGAGGTAAAGCTGGAGGGCGTGGGAATCCGAAGGGCATCTGGGCTTTATCCAGCCCTCGGTGAGGATCCAGAGACGAGAATCCCGAGCACAGAGGATCCAGAGAACAGAAAGTCGAGCTACAGACCAAAGAGCGGGCAGAGATGCAAGGGTGGGTTAGTCACAGAGGAGACAGCACAGAAGTCTAGGTCAACAGCACAGTGACCTTGCACAGGGAACTAGAGGGAAGTATGGAGAAAACCGCAGGGGCTGAGAAATCGGAGCAGAAACAGCAAGCCTGGTGACTGGCCGGATGTGGGAGGAGGTGGCTGGAGATTAAGCCCGCACCCCAGTGCCTAGCTCCCCGGTTAGCAGACCCTGGTGGATTTCCACTCCAGATGCCGGGAGTCAGCGGGGTCCAAGAAGCTGCTCCCTAGAAACAGGATAGGTCTGGGACACCCGGGTAGCTCATTCAGTTAAGCATCGTTCTTCAGCTCAGGTCAGGATCCCAGGGTCCTGGAATTGAGTCCCACATCTGGCTCCCTGTGCTTCTCCCTCTCCCTCTGCTGCTCCCCCTGCTTGTCCAACCACTCTCTCCCAAACAAATATATAAAGCCTTTAAAAAAAAAGAAAGGAAGAAAGAAAGGAACTCACTGGTCCGTGCTGATCCACCAGCTGTCACCAGCCCACAACAAGTACAAAAGTGGAGACCATTCGGGTCGACAGCAATTGGATGACTTCATACCCACAGAATCCAATAACTGAAGACTGAGGTTTGATTCTGTACGAATTTGGGTGTATTTTTTTATTTCGCTTCTCTAATAACTCATTTTTGGGGAATTTTACAAAAGTATAGGTCCACAGAAATTAAAAACAAACAAACAAACAAAACTAAAACTGGTTCTTGTGCAAAGACAGCTTGAGAAGCATGGCATCAAACAGTTCCCGGGCCGCATTGTGCCTAGACCACAGGGCGCAGGAAGAGAAGGGAGCACACGCGCAGGTGCTCCGCGCCGATGGACCTCCCCGGGGCTGACTTCTGGCCCTCTCACTACGCCAGCTGCTGGGCTCCCTAGCACCAGGGCCGGCTCAACCGCCAGGTCACGGTCTCTGTGGTGGGGCGCTTTTAAGCCAGGCACCTGCCTGTCATCGTGCCCTACGGCCACATGTCGTCTGCTGAGTCCTATGCCTGGGTGTGCTCCCGCCCCCTCACACCCCGTGGCCATTTCCACCCCTGTGTTGCTCTGCGTGCCACATCCCCACACTTCTCAATCTTTTGCTGCTTTTCAGGAAATGTCCCCAAACGCAGCAGGAGTCTGCAGGATAGAAAATGAACCAAGAGGGAGAAAGCAGCATTACAGAATGTAAAGAGAATTTTTTCACCTTTTGGCTGTATAATCCTTTCAGAGGGAGGGAAAAAAAAGGTCTCAAAGTGACAAAGCCTTGTGGAGAGCAGGATGAAGACCTGGGACAGCAGACTGAAGGGGAGAGAAGTCAAGGGGAAAGGGAAAGTGGGTGGGAAAGCACGAGCAGCTTCCCCTGGTCCGGAGTTAGGGCATGGTGAGGCAACTTCACGAAGCCGTTCCATTTCGTGACCGGCCCTATTAGGAAGGTCAGTACAACTCTCAAGAACTTTATCCAGATTCTCCCTATCTTACTATCTAGGAGTTTACAGCTATAAAATTCTCAGTTTTTGCCTTGTTGAGATAATAGGATAATAAGTGACATCAGTCATTCTTCCAGGCAAAGGCCATAAAGAAATGCAATACTTATGTTTTCTTGCAAAAAAAGAAAATGCAGTTTCTACTTAAGCTTACAGAACACTTGGAGAAGGATGAGCATGGGGGAAAGGTTGGGGGTAAATTGTAGTCTACTTTCATAAACTTCTTGGACTTGTGCCCTACCTAAATTGCCAGAATTTAAAACAGAAACGCAGGAAAGCATCTTTGTGATGTTTTCCAGAAGGATCAGATCTTTCAAACTTGCGTATTTAGAAACAAGATGCCACTAGGATCACTAACAACCCAAAAGCACCCCTACATGCTCGATCTCAAAATTAGGAAACATCATTTACCTATTTTTACTATTACCTCCTAAAATAAATATGGGATGTGAGATACAGGATACAAGCCGATCGCAGCTGCAGAGAGCAAGCTTGACCCCAGGAAGGCTTGGCCCCACAGTTCTCGGTTCCAAGATAACCATTCACAAACATCTTCAGCAAATTCCTTTCTTAAGGATGCTCAAGGCTTGTAAGAGGAATGCATGAAGAGCAACATCATCCATGAAAAATGGCAATTTTCACTGACGTTCCTTTGTATTAGGATGATTACATTCCCTGGAGTAATTGTTTAAAAGAACAGCTCAGGATAGTATGTTCAGTATCTTGACTGTGGGGATGGTTTCATAGGTGCAGGTCTATGTCAAGGCTCAACAAATTGTACACTTGAAATGAGCAGCTTATTCTGTCAATTATACCTCAAGAAAGCTGTTTAAGAAAATAAAGAATCAATGGGGCACCTGGGTGGCTCAGTGGGTTAAGCTTCTGCCTTCGGCTCTGGTCATGGTCCCAGGCCTGGGATCAAGCCTCGCATCAGGCTCTCTGCTCAGCAGGGAGCCTGCTTCCCTTCCTCTCTCCCTGCCTGCTTCTCTGCCTACTTGTGATCTCTGTCTGTCAAGTAAATAAATAAAATCTTAAAAAAAAAAAAGAAAGAAAAAGAAAAGAATCGCTCCAAGAAACACACCAGGGGATATCCCCAGCACGGAGTTCTGAGGGTCTCTAGTTCGGCGTTTCTCTGCGGGCCGCTGAATTTAGAGGTCATAGCAGTCAAAGAGTCCAAGCAGGGAAAGCAAAATCCCTGCGGGTGTTTACAACAGAGGGAACGTAAGGCGGGGAACTGGTGGTGTAGACAGCTGTCACAGAGACAAGCAGGTTATGAGGAGACGACCCAAGGACTGGCAGGCAAAGGAAGCCATTTCTAGCCTCAGGAAGGAGAGCCCCTGGGAGCCCCAGCAGCAGGTGGACTACCTGCTGCCCATCCAGAGAGAGCCGGGCTCACAGGAGAGCAAGTCGCAGCAAGAAAGGCAGCTGCCTGGTGTCCCAGCCCAGCTCCACCGAGACGACCAGGGGAAGGGTCAAGAGTGGACCTGGGGGCAGAGGCAGCTGAGGCGGACATAAAAAAGCGGTTACAGAGCAAAAGTAAATTCAAAGCAAACTCTCTTAAAGCAAATCAGCAGACTTCCTCACTGCTGGGGCTTGACACACTGATAGACTTGTAAGTCTCAGAGGGGAGGAGAATATAAATGATCTTCTCCATGATCATCTTCTGCAGAACGTTTTGGAAAAGCAGTGTTCCATGAAACACTATTTGAAAAAGCTGATCTGGCCAATGTGCTCACATTTTACAAATAAGGAAAGATATTTTACAAGGAAAGAGACCAAGAAATTCGCTTAAGTGGCTTGACCAAGCTAGCATAAGAAGGGATGGGACGAAGACTAGAACACAAACTCAAGCTTCCTAAATCTCGATCATGCAACCTTTCCTGAATTCCATGTTGAATTGGCCATAAGCACTTTCCAACACCATCCAGAAAATGAGCAACTTAACCATTCCAGTGGCCAAGGAGTCATTCTGGTGGTGCAAACCCACCAGAGACCATGGAGACGGTGCATAGACTGCTGCATTAGGCCAATGGCCAACCAAAGGCACCAACACTGTGAGATAAGAACAGATGGGAAAGAGGAAATAAATGCAGGGGAGTGGCTAAATTTACTAATGGGAAGAAAAGGGAAAAGCAAAAGATAAAGAAGGACACCAGCCTCCACTGGGGACCACCTACATCCCCGAAGCCATGCCGGGGTCCACATCTTGTAATGAGGACAAAGTGTGCACGCCTAACCACAGGGGTCAAACACCCTCTATTAAGCAAATGAAATAACTAAGGGGCCGGACTTGTGACAACAGTTCCCAAAGCTGGTGTGAGGGGATTCCATACTCCACAGACCCCTTAAGAATGCAAAGGCCTGTTCCGTGGCCCCCTGGGAGAAATGGAACTCTCCAACGGTCTTTGGCTGAGGTGCTTAGGTCCTCTTCACTATCACCTACCCTGAGTCTTAGTCCTACCTTGTGGTATGATTTTACTAGGGCTCAAGCAAGCATCTACCTTACCAGCGGGTTACTTAAACCACAACACATCCCAAGTCAAATTACACACTCAACCTAAATTTCTCAAGCCCACTGATACCGCCATAGCCCCAAGATCTCCCCTCTTTTTGAGAGGTTTCATTGTGGGGGTGACAGATGTGGGGGGCAGGAGATTTAGGTAGAATTCAGTGAGAAAACACTCCACTAAAATGGAGAGTTGCAGGAAGAGAACTGAGGAGAATTTATGAAGTGTGTCACCCATACAATGCTTATTAAAAAGGGGGGGGGGTGAAAATGGCCAAAAGTTCCCAAAACACCTCCAATGAATTGCTATTTGTTCAACAGCAATCTTTTAGAGTTATGTTATTTGCTTGTTTATCATTAATCTGGGTAGCCCTATCTCCTAGAAAATCCTTCAAAGCAAATAAGCCTAATCTATATATCACTTACAAAGACCTCTGGTGGATAGAGTCTCTATTTAGCGTTAATCTGATCTAAACAGTCTCTCCTGAGGAAACCTTGTAATTTCCCCTGATCCTGTCTCTACGGCCAGAAAACATATTTTTGTGAGCTTCTTGATCCAAAGGCACACTAAGTTCTAGTAGGTTTTCAGAAAGGAAGGAAAACTGTTTCGTCCCTCCCCTAACTCCCCCCCCCAAAATTTCAATAATTTACAAGCACAGAATTCCTATAATTCTTGTTCATTCTTCAGGCTTCTTTGACACCCACCCCCCCAAATCCTGCCGAGCATGGATCAAACAGGGCACAAGCCAGGCCCAGGGAGAAATTTAATCGCTCATATCTCTGCCTAAGGGATTGTCTAGGTACTATGGTGACAGACACCTCAATGAAAGTATGTGGAGGAAAAAAAGATTTTTAAACTCCCAGACTTTAAAAAAAAAAAAAAAAAAGGTAGGGGGAGGGATTTTGGGGTCAACACACAGAAGCACAAAATCAGGTCCACAGAGTCCATTGAAATTATTTATATGCCAATGTGGTAAGACCACAGAGACAAAACATTCTTCAACAAAGGCATTTTCTTTTTCTCCCCACAAATTCTGCCTATTTTGAATTTTCATATCCCCATTGATTTTTCTGGTTATGTGTACAGCTTCTCCACAGAGGAGTTTTTGGGCAGTGAAAGGACTCTGTGGGATAACCGTAATGACAGACTTATGTCCTCAAACAGCAGTCCAAACCCAGGGAACACAGGACATCAAGAGTGAACCGTAAGGTAGAACAATGAACTCAGGTAATCAAGGTAGATTTATCAAGTATAACAAATGTACCACTCAGGTGTGGAATGTTGACAGCAACAGAGACTATTGTTGTGGGAGCGGAGAGTATAGGGGAAATCTCTCAACCTTCCATTCAATTATGGTATGGACCTAAAACTGCTCTTAAAAAAAAAAAAAAGTACTTTTTTTAAACACACAATTTCTCTGTTAACTTACTTTGACGTGGGGTTCAAATAAAATCTGGAAAATAAAAATTCTTTTTAAAACAAGTCCAGTAAAACTCTCAGTCCCTGATTTTGTACTTTATAAAGTTCTGTCTTCAGAATATTGAAATGTAACTCAAAGATTTGAAAGTGGGGAGAGAAAATAACTAGTCTCGGGGATTTAAGCAAGCCCACTTATAAAAAAAAATCTTCCGGGGCGCCTGGGTGGCTCAGTGGGTTAAAGCCTCTGCCTTCGGCTCAGGTCGTGATCCCAGTGTCCTGGGATCGAGCCCCGCATGGGGCTCTCTGCTCCGCAGGGAGCCTGCTCCCTCCTCTCTCTGCCTGCCTCTCTGCCTACTTGTGATTTCTGTCTGTCAAATAAATAAATTAAAAAAATCTTTAAAAAAAAAATCTTCCAACCTAATCAGCACATAAAATAGCTCACACCAATCATAAGGTTAGTTCACACTTTGCTGATACACGAATCAGAATTTTTTTGCCAGCCCATGTTCGCGTACAGGAAACCAACAAGACTGTAAACACAGGAACAATGATCAACACACACAGATGTCTAAGCCTGGAAGTCACATTCTGAACAAGGTGAAAAGGGTAAATAGCAGGAGAGTCATAATAAGGATCGAGGCGGATATCAAAGTTCAGTGTGTAGAAGGCTCAGGGCTTGGCTCTGTCCTGGAGACACTGTTTTCTGCCTGCAGTCAAAGTCAAGCCCCCGGTGCTCACCAACCCCACCCCCACGGAGCTCTCGGATGATGAGAAAACAATCTGAACATAAAATCAGCAATATGCTGCAAGGACATTTCAGGCCTAGGACAATCCCAACCTACCCAGCAGGATCAGTCATCAAGGGCGTATGCCCAGGAAGCTGAAAGTCAGGAAGGCTCTCCCACTCGGAACCAGAACCTCATTCTGCAAAAATGTTTGAAGGGGAGACTTCTACCCAGTCATCTGAGACTGGGTCAGAGATAACAAGACCGTGGGGACCCATCAAGGAATTACCTGATGTCATTTAGATATCATTTCTATTTTTGGACCCAATCATTTTAATAATGGACAGGGGTAGGGCAGGAAGAGAATCCGTGCCTGCAGAGCTCAGTGGAACAATGCCACTCATGGCAACCTGGTTTTCGACTCACTTTCAGAACGGAGAACAATTCTTTGGGGTGCACAGTGCTTCTGCATGCCAAACAAGGGGATATTTATAGATAGACACAGCTTTTTCTTTTCCAAAAGCAGAGTTCTAGGAGCAAATGCTACCCACAAGGAGAAAACCCACAAAATTCCAGATCTGGGCTTCCCCACCTCTCGCCTAGGGCAGGGCTCTTGCAGGCTTTTGTAATTTCTCCTTAATTATCCACTCCTGCCCCCGACCAATGGCTCTGTGGCCCCATTCCTCTGATGCATGAAGTCCTCTTTGTGGTTGTTCCTCAGCCTTAAGATACAACATCAGCGAGGAGGAAATGGCCCTGAATAAATCAAACAAATTTAACTACAAACATAAATGATCAGATGTGCAAAAAACCTTTAAAGTTCTAAATTCCATGATCTATGGATAACAAATTTAATAATAATCCTAAACTTCCTATTAAGGCTAGTGAAACCCTGCTTTAAAAATGGGGTGTCAGTGGCTGGGGTATGTTTCGCCAGAGAAAACAATGTTATGGAAGGGAGCTGTGTCCCCAGCCAGCTTAAGAGTCTAACTTTACACATAGAGGAATGAAATAGTACATATTTACAGTGGGGAAAAAAATAGAGAAAAGAATCTTTTTGGCTGAAGATTTTATTTACTTGAGAGAGATCACAAGGGGTAGAGGGAGAAACGGACTCCCCGCTGAGTGCGGAGCCCAAGGACCCCGGGATCATGACCTGAGCCAAAGGCAGATGCTTAACCGACTGAGCCACCCAGATGCCCAAAAACGTTATTGTCAAAACACTAGTAACTGAACAAAATACGCAGTCAACTTCAGCGAACTACAGTCTCTTATTTCTAATGCTTCCAGCGGAATACAAGCAGGTACAACTGAGTTCTGAGAATTTCAGGCACTCTCAAAAACTTCATGAGGGTGATGGCCCTGGCTCTTTAGTGAGTCTATAGTTTGCATGACCATGAGAATGGTTTTCCTTCTCCTCGATATAATGGTCACCACTTGCCTACGTTCCAGGTAAGACAGGAGCCATTTTCCGGCTTGCCAGTTTCCAGAGGGCAAGAATCGGAAGGGAACATGGCCAGCCAAGGTGTTAGAAAGTAAGGGTATTGTAAGAGGAGAGAATGCACTTGAATAAAAACAGCTGAATTGTCATGATGAAAAGAGAGAAAGGAGGAGGCGTCAGCTTTTTTGTGAGGCACACGGTGCCCTACACTGAGCCCTGGGTGACACCCTGTGGCCAAGGCAGCCATGTTACCTGGCACTTGGTTGGGTTGGGCCATGGCCACAAGGAGGGTGGGGACAGAAAGGTTAATGTGTGACAGCTGTTCACATACATGAGGACTCTCACTTGTTCATCTCTCAGGGAGTTGCTACATTGATTTCTCCTTTTACTTGGGTATTTCTGGAAGCTTCTAGGCAGGAACACAGTTGTCTGATTAAATTCCCTATTGCCTGCTTTCCTTCCCACTGCTGGAAGAGCCAAAGAATAGGAAGTGACTAAAATTCAAACAAGAGGAGAGGGGGGAAATGCAGAACGAGGTTCACGACAGAAAGCTGTGCTGGCTTAATATGAAGGGGGTAAAAAAGCATTCTATGGACTAATTCATTTTCACATACAGGATGGGAGGCAGAGAGTGAAGGACAGTTGTGAAAAATTAAGGAACGCTGGTGAATCATCCAAGAAATTTTATGCTCTTCGTGCTCCTTTTCTAACTCAGTTCCTTCAACAGAGGATGAGGCAGGATGACAGGGCGGTCATCTTTGAGAGTCTGCTAGCCACCTTTGACGCCCAGCATGCACCCACCCACCCCCAGATTCAAGTAAAGTATTACTTTGAAATCACTCAACTCTGAAAGCAGCGAGGGCATACTGAATAAAGTTCTGGACCTTGTTGTCGTGCTCCCCTCCCCCCAGCCACAGGTTTTTTTTTCTATCAGTAAGAATCCTTCCTCCATGCTAATCAGAGGTAAGCTCTTAAGTAGAGGAACTAAGCATGATTCAGCACATTTAAAAAGGATTTATACCCATTCTTAGAAGGACAACCAGAGGAAACACCATCTCAAGTCTAAACAATGATATCTGCTTGCCCTTTGATCTGAGTTTAAGGACACTTTGTACAACTTTTTGTTGTTGAAATATCACCGAATTTCACATTTACTATTAGAAATTTCTTTAGAACATCCACTGCTACTTTGAACCACACTCTTGCAACCAAATTCTCCAAATTATATTTGCTGTGAGTAACCTGCAGGCAGGGATTTATTTTCTGCTAACAAAAATCTTCATTAAGTAGAGGCAACCCCCATGAAATATAGTACCACTGATTCCTATGTTTATGAGAAAAAGATAGTACAGTGTATCTGGTTACAAATACAAGTAGGGAGGATTCCATTTTTCTTCTAATTTATGTTTCCCAAGGGTAATTTTGTTCAGAAGATTGCCAGTATTTTTAGTACAATAAGTTTCTTGTTACTTGTACTAATACATACTGATTCCCTTTTCTGAGCATATTTTGAGTTATTTCATTTTTACCCTAGCATCTAGAGATCAGCACCTCATTAATTCAAAATAAATGAAGTCTGAAATGCAGAGATTTAAAGAAACCTTTGCATTACTCTCAAAGGTGATGCACATTAGAAATATACACATGGGTAACTAATTAAAAGACAGGTATGTTAATAAAGTACTATGGTATACATCAGATACCATTAACCAAAATAACCTAAATGTCTTCGACTTCATAGAAATCAGGTATGCCATTTCTAAGTGATCAGACCTTCCAGACTAGTGAAATATGAATTTTAAGTGAAGGACAGGCCTTTCTTTTCATCAATTCAATCTTTGTTACATATCTTCCATGTGCTCAGCATGATATTAGGACATAGGCTTCAATGGTGGATAAAGCCTGGTTGCCTTTTGAGGCTACCACCCAGAGAGGGGTGACAAGTGAGTAAGCAAATTTTAAAGAAAAAAAATACATATTCTCTTTGTGATCTGTGCACCCAAGAAAAGCAGCAGCATTCTGTGATGGTAAAGAATGGGTAGGGACAGTCGAGAAGGTCTTCTAAGAAGGCGAATTTTAAGACCTAAACAATATTTTGGGATACTTCTCCAAGGTCACCAAATTGGCAGGCTTGCTTATTAGAGAGAGAAAGTTTCAGTCAACATCAACATCAAACAACCAGCATTTGGGATATGTGGGAGAAACTTAATTCTGTTGATTATATTTCCTGAAATCAAGCTGAGAAGGCTCACCCTGTTTCAGATGTATTTCCTAAGTAGATTATTCTCCCTTGGGTGCATGTGTGTGGGGGGGGAGGGTTACAACTATGTATCACTTTCTCTTATACTTTCAGTTTACTTGTGTAACTACCTGGTGTAAAAGTAGTAGAAAACATGTATCTTTCTGCAGGTTCTTTAACGAGTCAGGTAATGCAGCCTGCTAACATGCCATGGAGGTGGAAATCAGCAGAATGCTCCCAACATCCTAAGCAATTACTTTCTTCAAATGAACTGTCCTTAGGCTCAGAGCCATGATAATCAGATTTTATCACATTTTAGCCTCTCGTTCTGAAATCCTCTTTCCTACTGCTAAATGCCTTACGATTAAATAGAACTGTGGGACTGGCCAGTGGCATGGCTTGTGACTTGGATTCTACTTACCTGAAGGTTCCCCCCCTAACTGCCCATGTGGAGTCCCGGGCTGGCCGTACAGACAGTGACAACACGTAGTCAGAAAGCCCAGCGCTATGACAGGAGGGGCTTGGGGCAGAGTTTCCCATCCAGGAATCTCTTCCAGTTCCACATCAGCCCATCCCAGGCCCGAAATGACATGCCTGTTGAATTCTCTTGGAAATTTTTTGGTGTTTTTTTGGACCTTGAAGTTTCCCTTATGAGAAATGTAAGTTGGATCATCACCTTAATGGGATTAGTTGAAAACCAGCTTCAAGCAGTGTGACTCAGAACCAATGTGTACCTGTAGACCAAAAAGGTCAGACAAGCAAGGAACGAGGAGAATGTAGAGGTCATTAAACACAGTAAATGTCACCATCCTTTACAAACTTTGCCTCAAGCCAACTCTAACAATTTCAAACACCACCTCAGGCAGTGGCTCCCAAACACTGGATTCACATGAGCAATCCTTAAAACGAGGGACACCTGGCTTTCACCCACACATTCTGGTTTCATTGATACAGGGTACCGCCTCAGCATCTAGGTTTTTAAAAGCCCCGGGGGGGGGGTGATTCTAATGTGCAGCAATGTTTGGGAGCCACTAACATAAGGAAGCATTGCTCCTGATCTCTTACTGGGATGATCTGATTTCCTTCAGACGTTAGGATGTCAGTGTTTCTTGACCATGGTGGCACATTAGAAAAACCAAAGACACTTAAAAGATGCCCACTCTCAAAGACTCTGGCTTAATTGGTCCAGGGAGCCGCCCCAGCATCCCTTAGTTCTTTAAGTGTCCCCAGGTGGTGCTAACTAACAGCCAAGGTCAGAACCCTGGACTAAGCCCAGGCACCTAGTTCTCTGGAGACTGTAAATGATTCTCAGTGAAAGAGCCAGAAGTACCCCCTGTCCTCCACTTTGTCCAGGTTGGGACTACCCCAAGAGCCAATAAAACATCTCCCCAAGGCTGTCAGGAAACAGGGGCGGAGGATGATATAGTTGAAATTCACTAAGCCAGAAGCAACAGAAAGAGGAAGAGCTAGAAAGAACGCTGGCTCTTCACGCTGCCCCTCCCCTCCCCCAAGCAGAGTGTATTGACAGCTATGAGAGTCCTTAGAATGCTTCCTGGAGGTGCCTCAACCTTGGATTTGGTTCCAATAAATGATGAAAATTCTTACCCAATTAGAACTCCTGGCACTGTAATAGCAAGACTGGCAGGCCTTGAGCCTCCGCTCCCTGTGAGATTCTGTTTCATGAATTTCCCAGGAGGATTTCCGTACCAGTTGGATGCAATCGGACCTCCCTCTTGAGCCCCTGCTCCTTCCTTCCCGCAAATCCCAGCAGAGTTGAGAATCCTCTCATAGATGTATTCGTAAAGAACTCGCTGAACTATCTTACATGGTAATCATTCAAGCAAATAATGTCCAATGATAGACATCTTTGACGTGGCTTTGACAAGTGTCTGGTAACCCACTTTGGGGCCTGGGCAGGGCCACACGTCTCACACTGGAAAGGAAGTCCGCGGACACCCACCCCTGACGTGGCTACGGCGCCCCCATTTCTGCCCGCGGAGAACGTGTCCCCTACATCCCTTTGTCTACGCTGAGTCAGTTTATGAATGAAGAGTAGCACAAATCAGAGGCACTAATCCTGGAAAAAAAAAAAAAAAGTCTTGCCTACACCATTTTCATTTACAAATGAGAAAACTCGGGGAAAAAAGGCTATGTGACTCCGTCCGGGTTTGCCACAGAACATTTGTGGCGGAGCCCGATTTAGCCGCCCTTGAATTTCCATTATGTTGCCTGGCAACCAGTTCAGACCAGCTCAGCGCCCAACCCCGGCCCCTAACCCGCACCCTTTCTCTGCCCGTGCAGCAGTGATCAGAAGTTCAGCGTTTGGGGGCACCCGCCAAAGGCATGTGAACTAAGATCCTCGATGGGTTACCCCAACTGGGCTGGGGATCCGGTCCCAAACCCACGCGAACCCCGTCTGGCACGCCTTCCGAGGTCCTTTTGGCAACTTCCTCTGCAACCCTCCTCCCCCAGTTCCACGGATACCACTTAACACAATCGCGTCAAGTTTCCAGAGTTCTCCGTTGCTATCAGATTTCCTAAAAATCCCGGTGGAGGAACTGGCACTCAGAGCTTTAAGGGTGCAAAAGATATCAGGCGGGTAAAGAGTGCTGAAGTCTTCTCCTTCCCAGCTGGGTACACTCGGGCGGGACTTTTCTGCACAAATAGACTTAACCTCGCCCTGGCATTATTGGAAAAAGCGCGGAGTACGCTCGGACCCCGCAGTCCGAGAGCCCCACGGCCCCGCGCGCCCCATCCTGCCCGCGGCGTCCGGCAGCCCCAGCGCGCAGCCGGGCCAGAGGCGTGGGGAAGCGCACGTGCAGCCCACCCCGCTGCAGGTGGTGGGAGCGCAGCCCGCCTGCCTTGGTGTCCCCGCCGCGCCTGCCGCGCCCGCCGCGCCCCGCGTGCCAGGGTCTCCTCCACCCTCTCGCCTCCCTCCTCGGGCCGGAGAGACCGTTATGGGGAGAGTGTTTTCGCCGTTACGCTACCCCAGATCCTTACCCAGGTTCACAAAGCTCATGACCATGTCCGCGTCGTTGAGGAAGGCGCTGTCCTGCGCGCTGGTCAGTGGGGACGCGCCGCCGCCCGGTCCCGCGGCCAGGAGGCTCTTGCCGTTGACCCGGGGCGCCGCGCCTGGGAGCGACTGCCCGCGCTGGGACAAGCCGACCCCTCCGCGGGGCCCGTGCTGCCCCCTCTCCTCACCCGACGCCCAGTCCTCGTCGTCGTCCGCGGCCAGGGCGTTGTACAGATCCAGCATGAAGAGGGGCGCAGATTTTAGCCGCCCGGGAGGGGGGTCCCCGCGAGGCTGCTGCTGAGGGAGCGCAGCGGGCTGTGGCTGCTGGAGGCCGTGCAGGGGCCGGGGCCGGTGCGGGAGTCCCAGCACCGAGAGGATCTCCTTCTGCATCTCGCGCTTCTCGTGCGTCTTGAGCCGCCGGTAGAGGAAGCCAGAGGAGGAGGACTGCGGCGGCGGCGGCGGCTGCTCCGCGTGGCCCGGGCTCCGGCCGTCCCCCAGCAGCGCCCCCCCGCCTGCGGCGGCGGCGGCGGCGGCAGCGGCGGGCAGGGGCGGCCGCAGCGGCGGGGGCCCGCAGCAACTGCACAGCAGCCCCCACCACCAGCACAGCCACTGCGCCCTCCGCCCCAGCATCCCCGACCGGCCGGACTGGCCCCGCGGGCCCCGCGAGGCGTGGAGCGGCGGAGCGAGGCCGGAGCGCGGCCGCTGTGGCCCTTGGCGTGAGCAGCCCCCGCCACCTCTCGGCGGGCTCGCTTCCCGTTCCTGGCCCTCACTCCTTATCTCTCATCGTCCTCTGGGGCGCCCCCAGTTGCCCAGGCTGGAGGGGAGGTGAGGGGGGAGATCACGCGGAAAACCACTCGGAGGGGAGCCCCCACACACCCGCGCAGGTCTCTAGAGGCGCAAGGTCCAGGCCAGGTGCGTCCGAGTCCCGGCTGCGCGGCAGCCGGCGCCCTCGCCCCTGGGCGGGTCACGGCGCGGTCACTCACGGGCCTCGCTGCCCGCGCACGTGCGTTGTCCCGCGCCCCCCCGGGCGGCTGAGTGGGAGCCGGGGCGGCGGGGCGGCTCACCAGCTGGGGGAGATGCCCGGCATCATCCCCGCGCACGCCTCTCCTTGGCTCGCACAGCCGCCGAGAAGTTTACTCCGCCGTGGGGCCCAGGCTGTGGCGACACGGCGTCCCGAGATGCCAATCTTCTCCGCGAGGCTTAACTTCCTTCCCGCTCACAAACTCCGCGCCCCTCCGCCCTTGGCAGTGTCGCTGCCCCCCAGAATCTCCGCGCGCCGCTCGAACCCCCAAGGGGAGGCGGCAAGGATCTTGCTTTCCCTTTAGAGCTCTCCCGGCTGCCCCGCAAACACCGCTCGCAGACAGGACTGGAGGGAACGGGACCCGCGCGCGGAGCAGTGACCGCGGCGACCGCGCGGGAATTCGGAGTGTCCCGCCTCTCGGCGCTGCGCTCCCCGCCGCGGCCAACGTGGGCTTTCTGGTGCGCCTCTCGCTCAGGTACCGCACTCCGGCCCCCGAGAGTCCCTGCCCTCTTGGGTAACAGACAGCTGGGCAGCCAATGAAGAGGCACCCCTCGCCTGCATTTAAATAGGCCCGCCCCCTTCTTTCACCCTCCCTCTCCAGGGAGGCGTGCCTCGGCCGCGCGTAGGTTTCGAGTACAGAGAATTCTTGGAGGCACCCAAAGTAGGCGCCAGGTAGCGAAGGCGCAGAGGTCGTCGCGTGTAAGGACGATCTAATCAACACCCCAATGTAAGCCTGTCTCTTTTACAATTACGTAAAAGGCCGGAGTTGATGATTTAACTAAATAAAAGCAGAATCAGCTGTTAAATCAATGCCACCTGTATTCACCGAGGAACAGCAGGAGTTTGGTTCTCGGTGTCTCTTAAGGGCTGTAACCGAGGCAGACGCTTAGCGGACACGTGACTCTAAGGCAGCTGCGCCAGGTTGGGACACACCCTCCGAAAAGCTGCTCACAAACGGGCCACAAAGACGGCCAAATGCAAACCCGAGCCGGCGTCGTGGGGATTTGGGGCCAAATATCTTGATTTATCTCTTCAGATCGGCTTTGGCTTGGGTTCGTAAGCTAGCACCTTAAAGAAAAGGGGTAATTAGGTAATATAAGAGAAAAGCCACGCGCTACTTTTCTTGGAAATATTTCAGTGCTTCTCCAGTTTTTCTGTTAACTTTTTATTTTAATGTGTTGAAATACAAGAGCGCTTTCATGAGGCTAGATAGATAAAACTTGGGGAGAGGTGGTATGGAAAATTCCTGCTCAGGTGGGGGCTCGGCATGTTCCCATTCAGGGTAATAGGGGTGCTGAAAAGTTGCCGGCAGCGTTAGACAAGATCAAGCGTAGAAGACACAGTTTACATGACGGGCACACTTCTCAGTCACAGAGACGGACCCCTCTACCTAGACACCATGGCCGTCGGCCATTCAGGATGCAAATCCACCTGCTCTCACACTATCCAAGAATGCCCAGGAATCTACAGAGCCTACAAACAAATTCACTTAAAACACTAGGGCTTTTCACTTGGTAAAAAGTGTACAGATTAAAAAACAAAACCTTCACTGGCTGTCTTAGTCCAAGGCATTTCTGAGCCAGTCTGAAAAGATATAAACTGTGGGATTCATGGACTTATGAGATCATGGGGTTTCTGCTGATCGAAATCTGATAAGCAGCATTTCTGTCTTATTTCAAAGGATCTATTTTTCATGGGGAAGGGTCTTCACCTCCCCCCCCCCCCCCCGGCATTGCTCTTTCTGGTTCTCTCTTAGCCCAGACACAGTGATCCTTTAGTCTTTAATTCTACAAATTTAATTTCTTAATTCACATTTAATTTTTCGAGTGAAGTCTTTAGTCCTACAAAGGTCTGAAGCCACTGACCTCGGGTAACAACAGGTAAGCTTCAGCAACACAGAAGACGGGTCTTGAGCGGGGATTCTTTCCTGGTGAAAAAATATATCACTCTTGGTCTGGCATGCCAGGATCCTTAGAATTCAAAAGCCTCCATCACTTCTTTCTTCTCCATGGGACTTGTTTGGACATAAAAATCACTGCAGTGCATAAAATTACAGCAGCCAAGAGTTCTGATCAAAAGATCTGAAATCTTAGCAAGTAAGTATATGTAGGCTTCCTGCCAAAATCCTCCTCCCTTCGCAAATGCAGTCATACCTTCATCTTAAGACTTCTAGTGATACAGAAGCAGAGTAAAAACATTTCCAACCTTTTAGGGCAGGGGGAAAGTTCTGAAAAACTGTAAAACCCCTGAGCGTAGACAGGGGCACCTGGGAAGGACTGTGCTGTTGGAAACACAAAAATAAGTTGTGACCCATCTATGAGATATGCACATATTGTCTATGTACATAGGAACAAGTGGCGGACATACACAGGCAAGCACACATACCATCTTCCCCTTTTCTTAAATACTTGGTTAGAAGTGGATGGACCTTGTGACATGGGTCGAAAATGGCACTTAATGACTCTTTACCAAGCATCTGAGCAACAGCCCTGATTCAGGTTAACCATGAGCCTCCCATCCCCATCAAGAAGGCCTCTCAGTTCCTGGGGAGGAATAGTGCTGGAGAAAGGAGGTGTTGAGGGTGCCCCCAGAAGACGAACACAAGAGCATGCAAGTCTCATAAGAGCCAGAGGGGAAACATGTGAAATGTCAGTGATCATAAGGGACATTCAACTGAGGGCCACAAAAGAGAGTGTGTTCTCCTTGTGTCCCCACCACTCCCAACAGGGGTACATGTTTGCTGGAAAACACTAGGAGACCCCCCCCCTTGGACTGGATATTGGGGCAAAAGGGGATAAGGAGATGCAGTTCTCAAGTTTTTATAACCTCATAATTGGGACCTCTGCTTTTCCAAGACAGCTGGAATTCTGGGTGGCTAAGAATCTCTAACCCAGCGCCTCCCCACTCCCTGCTTCTCTGACCCCTCCCCAGCACCCCCTGAGAAGTCTCAGAGAGCTGGACAAAGTCCAGATGTAATTCTGGAGGGATGGGGTGAAGGGAGAGGAGCAGGTTTGGCTTTGGAGTCTGCTGGAAATGTGGGACCAGACTGGAGAAAAATCAGAGGTAACTTCGCCCCCTGCAGGACGCGAAAATATTACCGCCCCTTCCTCCGCGCCCGGAACAAGCTTCATTAAGTTCTCTCTATGTGTCTCCAAAACATCTGGGTGGAAAGGGGAGGAATTCGGTCAAGAAGCCGGATGTGGGAGCCAATCCACATCAAACATCTGGTTGCTTGGCTGACATCTCATGCAGATGGCCTTCAGTTTTCTGGAAATAGGTTGCCTGTCCCACTCCCGCCCATTTAATGGAGGAATGAGGAACCCCTCACCATAGAGCACAGGTTTATCCCCTGACTTCAGTGACGCTGAGGGGAGGGCAAGAAGCCTGTCCCTGGGTGTTATTAATGCACAGGGTAATTTACACAACACATTCTTTAAAACAGCAGTTCTTCTTGTTTCTTTTATGAGGAGTTCTGTTATACATGTAAAATACACATGGTCAAACAATTTCTATTTTTAAAAGATGCTGTTTATTAATTTAAATATCCTATACTCCACGCTTCCTTTGGAATTATATTGTTACCAATGAACTGCAATTACTGCCTTTGGTTTTGTCCTAAATCACACATTGTCCCCTCTTAACGGTCTTGCAAATGCAAGCAGGCTGCTTTTAGAATGCATGTAAGTGTCACAACCCAGGTTGTTCTTGTGTCAGAAAAGCCTGAGGTCCTGTCACCTTGAATCCTTGGAAAACTCCACTTCAAATGCTACACTTTAATCTCTAACATTTGTGTGAGGATTTGATTATTTCTTAATATTAATTTCAAAATAGAATAATATGCTCTGATTTCAAAAATACCGATTTGGAGTTGAGTGAAAAGGAAATATGGTGAGTAAATGTTTGCAGAGCCTAAGAGATGAAAATCTGAGAGTTAAATATTGCTTCTGAAAGCTAACCTATAGGGCAGCCTTCAAAACACGTGTCTCTTCCAAAAGTCTGTGCTAGCAGTTACATTCACTCACACTTTCCTTTCTCTGGCAACTATTCAAAAATGCTGGGCATTCACAGTTCAAAATATCATTCGAGCCATCATATTTTCCTACTCGTGAAGGACATCTGGTGGCAAAGTGAAAAACTAATACATAAATCTGTTTCCAGAGATTTTTTTTTCCACACTGTAACCCAAATGGCAAATCTGTTACTTGTGTGTGCTTTCCAATTTGGGGCCAAGCTCAGATCTTTATCGTTCTAGGATTTAGGCTGTCTACATAATATTAAGCAACAGAGTCTTCAGAAACATCCGAATGATTAAATGGTTTTTAAATGTTTCATTGGATAAAGGACATGTGCGGACTGAGTCTTAAATTTTTTTTGACTGAGTAAAACAATGCTTAAGACATTTCCATGACTAGTTCTACTATCCCTGAAGAGTTCTGTTCCAAGAAATCATTGGACACTTGGCTCCGCTGGGGAGGGCCTGAGGCTCCACAGCCCATGCTGGCCTCGGAGTTTCACTCCATTCTGTGGTCCTCTTTGTACCCCATGACCTGGATGTGTCTCTTGTGGCAACTGGGAGGCTCCATGAAAATATGACATTATCGTGCTGCACTGTAAGCAATGGTGTTGGGGATCGGGGAAAAACCACACTGCCTGGGTAAAATCAGGTTGAAATTAAAAGCCAAGACCATCTCTAAAAGAAGAAGAGAGAGTCTAAGAAGATGTGCACCAATGGGAAGGCAGATGTTGACACTAATCACCCAGGCTTCATTCATTCATTCTTTCAACAAATATTTGCATGCCTAGTCTGTGTCGGGCAGTCCAAGATCCCTGCCCTCATAGATTCTAGAAGAGGGGAGATGAACAATCAATGAGACAACTAAGAAAATATACTATGGTAGGCAGGATGTCGTCTCCATGATTCTTACCTGTAGGGTTACACCTGCGAACATGTGACCTTATGTGGCAGGTGGGATTAAGATTTCAAAACAGGTGGTGTTAAATTGGGAAGATTATCCTGGATTATCCAGGAGGGCCTAATGTAATCACTAGGATCCTTAAAAGCAGAAAAGAAAGGCAGAAGAGATGTAGCAGCCTGAGAGGGACTCAAACTGTCTTTGCGGGCTTTGAGGGTGAAAGGGCACAAGCCCAGGAATGCAGGTAGCCTCTAGAAGCCGAGTGAAAACCTTAGCCAACAGCTGGCTATAAAAGAGTGACCTCGGTCTTGACTCTGAATTCTGTCTAAAATACGAACAAGCCTGGAAGTGGATTCTCATCTGAAGATTCCCAGACAAGAGCCTCGAGACAGTTGACAGCTTGATTTTGGCCTGGGACCAAGGGCCGAGAAAGTAGCCAAGCCTGATGGACTTTCAACCTACACAACTATGGGATAAGTTTGATTGTTTTAAACCACTACGTTTGTGGCATTTTGTTTCCCAACAATGAAAACTATTATCTATATAGTATGTTGATAAGTGCTGTGGGGGAAAAAAAAAAAACAACAAACCAAGAAGAGGGGGTAGGAAGTATGTGGGTGGTCACCTGACAAGTCTTCACTGAGAAGGTAGCACTTGAATAAAGGTGTGTCACAATAAAGAGAGCCAGTCATGATGATACCTGGAGAAAGAGCTTCCCCAGCAGTGAAAACAGTAAGTGCAAAGGCACTGAGGCAGGGACATTTTTGGTAAATATGAGGAAGAAAAAGGAGCCAGTAAGGCTAGGGCAGAGAGGGGCGCCTGGGTGGCTCAATGGGTTAAAGCCTCTGCCTTCAGCTCAGATCATGATCCCAGGGTCCTGGGATCGAACCCCGTGTCGGGCTCTCTGCTCTGTGGTGAGCCTGCTTCCCTTCCTCTCTCTCTCTGCCTGCCTCTCTATCTACTTGTGATATCTGTCTGTCAAATAAATAAATAAAATCTTTTTTAAAAAAAGGCTAGGGCAGAGAAATGAGAGAGGATACTAATAGGAACTTATGACAGAATGTGAAGAAGGGTGGGAATTAGAGGCCAAGGTGGCATAGGGCCCTGGGCATCCTTGTGAAGGACTCAGATTTCAAAAAAAACATAAGATGGACAAATCTCACAAAGCTGAGAGGATTCCAGATGCAAAAAAAATACGTACTGTAATTCTACTTACATGAAATTCAGAAATAGACTATACTGACTGAACTAATATAGATGCCAAGTTAGTGGTTACCTTTGGGGAGAAGAGTAGGAATAACTATTGAATGAAACCAAAGGGGGGTTCCCAAGAGTTGGCCTATTTCTTTCCTTGGATGGTGGTTACACAGAAGTGGTCAATTTTGACAATTCTTTGAATGGCAAACATATGCTTTGTATACTTTTCTATATATATTTTGTTATATTACAATAAAATGTTTGACTAAAAAACAATCAAGGGCCATTACCACCACCAACAACGACATCAACAAGGACAAGCACGAGAAGGAGGGCCATTGGATGGTTTGGAGCAGAGCGACATGCGCTGACTTAAATTTTAACAGAGCCTCCCAAGCCACTGTGTTGAGAATGTACTACAGAGTGGCCAGGCCAGAATCCGGGGGACTAGGAAAGAAGTTCTCATTGATGGTCAGGCAGGAGATAATGGTGGCTCATAGGGGACCTCAGATGGAAGCAATGGAGAGAGAAAAGTGGTTGGATTCCAGACACATCTTGGAGGTAGACCCCAATGCCAATTACATGCAAAAACAAGTCATGCCAACAGTTTCTTCCCTTGTATGGTGCCAGCAAAGCGTGGCTTCCCCTATTGCACAAGGCCTGGGGCAGCAGTGGGAATTTGCTCTGAGTGGAGGAGAAGAGCATTCATGTTCTGGTGGCTGTGGGTTAATACACTGATTGATAAGGAGTGGCCTGAGGGATCTTAAATAACCCATCTCCATCAGCATCCAGGTTACAAAAGACGATCAGAGGAAGTGGAGATGCAACGGGGGTGGGGGTTAAGGTGGTAGGGAAAGAAAAAATGAAACAAGATGGGATCGGGAGGGAGACAAACCAAAAGAGACTCTTAATGTCATAAAACAAACTGAGGGGGGCCGGGGGGAGAGGGGTTGGGAGAGAGTGGTGGGGTTACATTATATGTTTAAATAAAAAAGCTTAAAGAAAAAAAAATAAACGATTCATGTTTTAATAAAAAAAAAAAAAAAAGACGATCAGAATGAACAGTATGTTCCCAAGAATAGCTTCAAGACAAGTCCCCTAACAGGCTTGCAGCAAGATTCCCTATTTAGCAATATAACAGCTCCACCTCTGATGATAAATATCTCTTCTAAGGGGCGCCTGGGTGGCTCAGAGGGTTAAAGCCTCTGCCTTCGGCTCGGGCCATGATCCCAGAGTCCTGGGATCGAGCCCCGCATCGGGCTCTCTGCTTAACAGGGGAGCCTGCTTCCCTTCCTCTCTCTCTGCCTGCCTCTCTGCCTACTTGTGATCTCTGTCTGTCAAATAAATAAATAAACTCTTAAAAAAAAATCTCTTCTAAGATGAGAAGTCTGGCCACTGACACTAATATTATAAGGACTCCTATAAATGCTGTTACCTGGGTGGAATATTGGAGCACACACACACACGAAAAGGATACTAAGTAAAAACTAATGGAATCTGAATAAAATATGGAGTTTAGTGAATAGTAATATATCAACATTGGTTTTTTAGTTGGGACAAATGCACCATAATGATGTAAGATGTTAATAACCAGATGCAGTGGGTGTGGGATTTATAGAAACTCCCTCTACTAACTCAGCAACTTTTCTGTACATTTTAAATTATACTAAAAGGGTTTATTTTAAAAATTATTCCTATAGCTTTAATCTTAGGATGAAAGAATTAAGGCTTGGCCATGTCCTTTGCTATAGAAAGTAAAGTGTGTCTTTATTCCAGTCCAGTGAGTGTTTTACATCTGTAAGTGTATTCCTTCAGTTCTAACACTTCTCTTTAGTTTTTTTTTT
>ML111229.1:0-25349 GCA_003697995.1 Taxidea taxus jeffersonii | reverse complement strand
AATAACTTCTGTTTCTTTGCTGAGACTTTCTGCTCTTTCATTTGTTTTCAGAGAACTTGTAATTGATTATTGAAGCATTTTTTTTTTTTTACAACAGCTGCTTTTAAATCCTTGACCATTTGGATAAGGATAATCCAACAACTGATTGATCTCGATGTTGGGATCAGCTGATTGTCCTTTGTCATGTAAGTCATGATTTTCTTGCTTCTGCATATGGCATGTGGTTAAAAAAAAACCAACTGAATGGGAAGTCATTGAAGAGGGAGAAGAACCATGAGACACTCATAAGTATAGGAACCAAACTGAGGGTTGCTGGAGGGGAGGTGGGTGTGGGGATGGAATAACTGGGTGATGGACATTAAAGATGGCACATGATGTGAGGAGCTCTGGCTGTTATACGCAACTGATGCATCACTGAATTCTATATCTAAAACTAATGATGTACTCTGTGTTGGCTAATTGAATTTAAATTTTAAAAAATTTTAAAAATTTTTAAAAATTTAAAAATTGTATCCTGGACATTTGTTCTGTTACATTAGGAGTCTCTGGGTCCCATTTAAATCTTTTATTTTATCAGGCAGTTGCCCTGTTTGGGTTCAACATGGAGGTCCTGGCCTACTTTTGTAGCCGTGGTTCCAATGGCAATTTAATTGTCAGATTGGTGGTGTTATTTTTATCTTCATGGTTTATCTGGTGCTGCTGGGGTTTCCATTGGCCCCCCTGGTACTGCCTGAAGGGACAGGTGAGCCTTCCCCAGTCCAGGCTATCAGGTGTCTCTCGGTGGGGAAGGGAGGCCTTCTTCAAGATGAGGCTATCTTGGAGCCAACTTCTAAACACCTACATATTGGTTATCTACCATATAATGCTGGTTCCTGGATCTCTTCCTCCAATGACAACTTAATGAGTGTGTTCACTCCTTCTCCCTGTGGATGAGTACACGTTCATTTGCCCTTTTAGCTGAATAAGCCAAATCTCCTCCAGTATGGGTTGTGTGGTATATTCCAGAAATAAATAGAAACTGCTGTTTGGGGGGAGGTCTGGGTGGCTCAGTGGGTTAAGCATCTGCCTTCAGCTCAGGTCATGATCCCAGGATCCTGGGATCGAGTCCCACATCAGGCTCCCTGCTCAACAGGGAGTCTGCTTCTCCCTCTCCCTCTGTCTCTTCTCCAGCTTCTGCACTTGCTCTCTCACTCACTCTCTCTCAAACAAATAAATAAAATCTTTTTTAAAAAAGAGAGAAATCTAGACTGTAAGCCCTGTTGTATCTCAGCACTTAGCACAGTGCCTGGAACGTAGTAATAAGCATGAGTTTAATGATAGAATTTTATTGGTTAGGGCCTTGGCTGGGGGAAGAGAACACAGAGGACCCCTTCCTGACTACTTTCTCTACCGTGAGAAGACCCCATAACACAGAAGAGTGTGTGCATTTATAATAGTTAAACTAACTTGTAGCCAATGATAATATGTGCTAAAATATTCACTAAATATAACTAAAATGTAAGGGCTTTAAAATTATGTATATTATTCTCTTCCTACACAGACATTAACGTGGGATAACAGAAACTAATTTTAGCAGTCACCTCTACTCCTTTAATCACACCCATAAAAATGAGACTTTCATACAGAAATAAAACTAAAATTTGCCAATACACCTCAGAGTAAAATGTTATTTAAGGATTAGTAAAACATTTATTTTCCTTGCATGTGAATAGGACACTTGTTCTCATAATTTTCCTTCGCGTCTCTCACCAGAACTGAATCTTCTGGCATCTGGAATAGAATCTTTCAAATGCGTACATCCACCTGTTTCAAATTCAGACTCCCCAGGATCAGTACAAGGAAGCTCTTCCAGAAGACATCAGTAAGATGGGGCTCCAGTCAGCTAAGCACTTTGCCGAGGAAAGGATGGGCTCTGTCCCTGCCATTGGAAATAAGCTGAAGGGAAATAAAAGTGCTACTTATTAAACTAAGAAAATGGTATTATTATCACTTCCCAAGTTTACAGAGGTGTGTGTGCCGTCTAAAGCATTTTACCATAATACCTTTGGCTCAGTGTCATTTCTCTAGTTTTCTAGCAGAGCAAGTCAAACATTTTCTCTAAGACTATTGTGTTCTAGTTATGCAAGATGAGTAAGTTCTAGAGATGTGCTGTACAATATTGTGTCCATGGTTAAACATACTCTGCTGTGCACTTTAAAATTTGTTGAGGGTCGATCTTCTGTTAAATGTGACTCCATGGGAAAAAAAAATATGTGACTCCATGGCCTGGGAAAGTTGTTAAGAACACAGTTTTTCAGTTGAAACTGGAGCACAACAAGGTGATTGTCCATTTGTGGACATTTACTAAGTACTTCCAAAGTGCTTGGTGGTGGATAGACCAGTGTGAACAAAGCAGACTCGGGCTTTGTCCATATGGGGCTTACGGCATGACAAAATAGGCAATCAATAAAGAAATGTCTAAATCTGTAATTACTACTTTTGACAAATGCACAAGCCCACCGGGAAGGAGTGGGGAGAAAGTGAAGGAAGGCATGACAGGCTGAAGGAACAGTCTGTGCAAAGACCTGGAAACAGAGAACTCAGTGTGCTTAAGAAATTATGAGAGCCAATGCCACTGGCAAAGAGTACATGCAGGGTGAATGCAATGATCTGAGGTTGAAAAGATAAGCAAAAGATATATCATAAAAAATTTTGAGAAATTTAGATGTTACAAAAGATAAGGGAGCAGCACCAAAGGGTTTTATCCAAGAGAAACACAGCCTGAGACAGTATTTCTAAACTATTTAATATGTTCCTTTGCAGGGCAGGAAGCCCAGCGGGGGACGACAGTAGTAAACTAGGTGACAAGATGGCGGCTTAGGTAAGGGTAGAGACAGTGGAGGAGAAAGAGATGGAGTAGTCATATATTTGAAAGCAGACTTGGTGACAGACTGGGATGGTGGATGGAAGAAGAAGAGGAATTAAGGATTTATACTTGAGCAAACAGAGGGGCTGGTGGCTCCATTTACTGAGGTAGGGAACTCAGGAGAGAAATAATTAGGGAGACAGAAGTTGGAAAACAGAAGATCTGTTATAGACATTACATTTGAGGGACCCTTGAGATTTCTAAGTGGAAGTACCAAGTAAGCAGTTAGAGAAACCTTTCCGAAGTTCAGAGGAAGCATTGGCCAAACAAATTCATTTCAGGTTCATCTACATGTAAATAATATTTAAAACCCCAGGAGTGGGGTGAGGTCACTTATGGAGAGAGGGAGAGAAGGAAGACACTGAAACCCACCCTGGGAAACACCACCAGTTAGGGTGCAGATACAAGAGGAACCAACAAAAGAGATCGAAAAGGAGTGACCAGAATGATTAGAAAAAAATACATCATGATGAGGGGCGCCTGGGTGGCTCAGTGGGTTAAGCTAAGCCTTCGGCTCAGGTCATGATCTCAGGGTCCTAGGATCGGGCCCTGCATTGGGTTCTCTGCTCAGCGGAGATCCTGCTTCCCCTTCTCTCTCTGCCTGCCTCTCTGCCTACTTGTGATCTCTGTCAAATAAATAAATAAAATCTTAAAAAAAAAAAAACATCATGATGAAAATATAGTGTTGTAGAAATCCAGAAAGGAGGGTAGGAATGGTTAGCCATGTTGGATACTGGGGCACCTTGGTGACTAAGTCCGTTAAGCATCTGCCTTCGGCTCAGATCATTATCCCAGGGTCCTGGGATCAAGTCCCATATCAGGCCCGCTGCTCAGCAGGGAGTCTGCTTCTCCTTCTGCCTCTGCCTGACTCTCTCTGTCAAGTGAATAAATAAAATCTTTTTTAAAAATTAGAAAAACACATGTTGAATGCAATCAAAAATAGGGGAGTGCTTCTTGGACGTATCAATATGGAAATCATGGGTGCCTTTGATGAAAATAATTTTAGTGAAGTGATGGGACAGAAGCATGGTGGATTAGGGCCAAGGAGTGAATGGGAATTGAGGTGTAGAGGGACCATGCAAAGACAACTTATTCAAAAAGGTTTTTTGTAAATGGAAGTAGAGCAGTAAGATGATAGCTTGAGGAGGACAAGGAGCCTAGGGACATTTGTATGGATGTGTGTGTGTGTGTGTGTGTGTGTGTGTGTGTGAGACAAGGGAGGCAGGAGGAAGGACATTTTGTCAGTGATAAGAAGAAGAAAGATAGGGAAAATAGCTAAAAATAAAGAAGGTGTGAGATTTGGTTGCAAGAAGATAAAAGATGACTTCTTATCTATTTTCTTAAAGAACAGGAGGCCAGGTTGTCAGGTAAGAGTGGGAGGTCTCAAAGGCAGAAAGTATAGATATCCTGTGGTATGAGAAGAAACTGGTAGGAAGCCACTAAGATGGCCCCCAATAAGCCTGACTTCCTGCTTTTTGTGAATTTGTGTAATCTCTTCCCCTTGAGTGTGATCTGGACTTACTAACCTTTAATGAATACAAAATGGCAGTGATGGATGGGAAGTATTGGAATGTTCCTTCTGAGATTAGGTTATGACAAGAATATGGTTTCTTCTTGGACACTCCATCTCACTCACTCATTCTGAAGGAAGTCAACTGCCATGTTGTGAACTATGGGGAGGCCCATCTGCCAAGCAACAGCCAGCATGGAACTGTGGTTCTCAGTCCAATGGTCTATGAGGATCTGAATCCTGCCAATAACTACGCCAGTGAGCTTGCAAGGGCTCCTCCTTCACCTGATCCTTCAGATGAGACTGAAGCCCAGGCTGGCAGTTGGCCTGCAAACGCATGAGACACCCTCAAGTCTGAGACTCCCAGCTAAGCTGCATCCAAATTCCTAAACTACAGAAACTGTGAGACAATAGATATTGTTGTTTCAAGGTGCTAGATTTGGGGGTGATTTGTTACATAGCAATAAAAAACTAATATAGAGAAGAAGATAAGGAACAGAAATCTCAAACAATGAGAAATTCAGTTAACCAGAGAATCATGCTTAGGATTGACAGCATTAAATAACCCATTTATTAAGAAGTCTCAACTCAGGGGGTGCCCGGGTGGCTCAGTTGGTTAGGTGTCCAACTCTTCACTTTGACCCAGGTCATGATCTTAGGGTCATGAGATCGGGCCCCACCTTGGGTTTCATGCTTAGCATGGAGTCTGCTTTGGATTCTCTCTCTTTCTCTCTGCCCTGCCCCACCCTCTTGCACTCTCTTCCTCTCTCTCTCTAAAAACAACAGTATGTGGTGTGGTTAGCGGTTGATGTCAGGTTTACCCCTATCTTCTCCATTAATGAGGGACTCTTCAGAGAGGGGCACCATGTGTCTCTTTGTGTACACCCTCAATCACCTTCCCAAGTTGGGCATCCCCTCCTGGCCCAGAGGCTTCCTGGACTGCCTTCCTTCTTGCCTCTCATCTGACTTCTGGCCTCCTTGATGTTGAGCCAGGGAGCCTTGGATATCCTTTCCCACATTCCCTGGAGGCCAAAGGAACTAATTACACTGAGGCTCCCTGATATCTCTCTTTTTCACGCAAAGCAGGTTAAACCACAGTCCTTACTCACCCTGCTGGCAAGGGTTAGAAAGCCTCTCACCTCAGAAATGTCAGGCAAGGGGCGCCTGGGTGGCTCAGTGGGTTAAAGCCGCTATCTTCAGCTCAGGTCATGATCCTGGGGTCGTGGGATCGAGCCCCGCATGAGGCTCTCTGCTCTGCCAACAGCCTGCTTCCTCCTCTCTCTCTCTCTGCCTCTCTGCCTACTTGTGATCTCTGTCTATCAAACAAATATATAAAATCTTTAAAAAAAAAAAAAAAAGAAATGTCAGGCAAAGGAGACACTGTTCCTATAGGCATGTATGCTCCTGAACTCCAGGGGACACATGTCAAGCTCTCCTGCAGATCCCTTCACCATGCTCCTCCCTGGTTTTATGGCAGGCATCCAAGTGGAACAACAGGTTTCTACTCCAGAAGCATGAGGCCAACGAGTGAGATACCAGTCTTCCCTTTTTGCAATTCGCTCATCTCTGCAAGTGATTCTCTGGGTGTTCCCTGCATACACTCGATGTTGTGGGAAATAGCCTCCCTGCCCCACCACCATGGAGAGGAAATAGAGAAGGTACACATTTCCCCCCCTCCCAGGCCAGTGACTCCTGACTCCAGAGACTCCTCCTCTCTGCCCTGCTTAGGAATATGGGGGCAGGATAGGAATCATGGCTGAGGATTGTAGGGAAGCTTCTGTAACTTCTTTAATAATCCATGACGGAGTGTCTGGCTCTCTATGTGGGCAGCTGCTGGCACTTACTGCTCTTCTATCCTCTACTTTGGAACCCCAGCTTCCGAGCCAGGAAAATAGTAAATGTCTCACTTTGTGTGGCAATCATTGGAGGATATTCTGGGGAAAGAGAATAGCATATACAAAAGCCAAGAGGCCTTTCAATAGCATGAGAGACCACAGGTACAGATAAGTAGATCCATATGCTTGATTTGCAGGGACTCTGAGACCTGATTCAAAAGATGAGGCTGAAGACACAAAAGGAAATTCAACTGTGATGAGACCTATGTGCCTTTCTAAAGAGTTAAACTTAAGTAATGGAAGTGATACAGAGTCACTGAAGAATCTTTTGCCAAAGAATTGGCAAGACCTGATTTGCCTGTTAGGAAGGTGAGTCTGTGGCAGTGTGTCAGGGAGGTCATGGAGATGCATCTAGCAGCAGGACAACCACCTCAGGTGAAAGGGGAGAAGGGCTTGCACCGATGGCCGTGATAGACAGCATGAATGGAGGTGAAAGGCATGTAGGAGATAGACTAGACCGGTCTTTATGAGTCATTGAATGCATGGGAAGAGGGAGGAAGGAATATTTACAATCGTCCATTGGTTTCTGAATTGAGGAAGATGGTGGATGAAATTTGCAAAGACAGAGAACTCAGCAGAAGACAGTCAAGTTCCATTCTGGACATACTAAGTTTGAGATCTTTCTGGGACATTCACACGGAGCTGCTTAGCTGGGATGGAATGTCCCTCAGTGTCAGCCTGGCTGGAGATGTTGATTTGGAAGTTGGAGCCATGAGTTTGAGTGGGGTAAGTATAGAGTGGTAAGAGGACTTGGGATAGAATTCTAGGGACCACTGATATTTTAGGAGCGGGAAGAGGAGGAAGAAACTACACACACACACACACACACACACACACACACACACTCCTATACACACACACGCTACTAAGAATTTACCCCTGAGGGGCACCTGGGTGGCTCAGTGGGTTAAAGCCTCTGCCTTCAGCTCGGGTCATGATCCCAGGGTCCTGGGATTGAGCCCCGCATCGGGCTCTCTGCTCGGCAGGGAACCTGTTTCCTCCTCCTCTCTCTCTCTCTCTCTGCCTGCCTCTCCACCTACTTGTGGTCTCTGTCAAATAAATAAATAAAATCTTAAAAAAAAAAAAAGAATTTACCCCTGAGATAGGTGGGAAAGTAGGAGAGAATAGTACCATAGAATTTACCAAAGAAGAGTTTACATAAAACGCTATAGGAGAGGTCAGGTAAGACGCCATTTGAAGAGTTCCCATTGAATGCAACCACCAGAATGTCATTCAACATCTTGGAGTGTGTAGAGCAGAGGGGTGGAAGGTGGTGTAGAAGGCACTGAAGAATTAATGAAATGTGAAGAAGGAAAGAGGGCAGAAGGAGAAGGTCTACTGGGAAGGAAAGAAGAGAAAGAGACAATAAAAGCTGGAGGGGGACATGGGGTCAAGAGAGGATGGTGTGTGTGGGCAAGAGTGTGTGCTGAGGGGTCCACTTTACTTCAGAGAAGGGGCAGGAGAGTGACTTGAGGGCTTCCTACAGTTCCATATGTTGAGATGACCTTGAATTCTGGAGATGCATACTTCTAAACTAGCCTGGAACTTGCTAAATTTTAATTACCCATCTCATGAAGTATGTAATACTTCAGTAGAATTTAGTAGCCACAAATTTCCAACATTTGAATTGACATTCTTTACATTAACCAAATTATGGAAGCAGCCCAACAGCCCATCAGGAATATTACTCAACCAAAGAAAAAACAAAAAACAAGAATGAGATTTTGCCATTTGCAATGACATGGATGGAACTAGAGAGTATAATGCTAAGTGAAATAAAGTCAGACAGAGAAAGGCAAATACAATACGATTTAAGTCATATGTGGAATCTGAGAAACAAAACAAATGAACAAAGAAGAGAAAGACAAACAAAAAAACAGCCTCTTAACTATAGAGAACAAATTGATGATTACCAGTGGGGAGGTGAGTAGGAGGGATGGGTAAATTAGGTGAAAATTAATTAATTAATTAATTTTGATCCTTTGCCTAAATCTCTGCTTTTCCTCCCAACAAAAGAAAAAGAGAAACCAGGAATCCTATTGCCAGTGCCACCGGAGACCTGTGAATTTGGTTACTTTTGCAGCATACTATTCACACCTGACGTTTTGGTAGAAACCACGAGCATCCTAACTGTAAGTGATCAGTCATCTGAAGTAACCAATAACTATACCAATATCTTCCCAAACCCATATGAGCCTCAGACCCTGCTGGAGAAAAATACCCGATATGGAGGCGAGCCATCAGGACTGTGCTCAGCTGTTTGCCCTGGAGCCTTCCCTCTACCTGCACATGATGCTAGGGCCCTACCTCCTCAACCTGCTGTAAATCCAGCTCCCCTTTTACTCTTCACTATGACCTTGCTTCGCACCTTACAGAGGGTGCGGGAGGGGGGAGGGGGAACCTATTGGGAACAAAATGTCATCACCTTCCCACATCAAATCTTTGAACTCATTTTCTACTTCTTCTTTCATGGTCACAATGGAGGAGGGGGCTCTCCTCTTATTCCAGGAGTGCTGTGAGATAGAGCAGAATGCTCCATGTGCCCTTGGCCATATCCTCTTGTGACCCTGCCCCCGAAAACTTCACGCCTTTGATTAGCTACCAGCATGGGTCTGTCTGACATCCTGTTCCTCATCCATACACCATCATCGCCATCAATCTCCCCCTCCAGGGCAGAGGATGTTCCTTATTGGGCCCAAATGCTTTCATATGCTCCATGTGCAAGACCTTCCCTTCCATCCCCACCCAAAACACACCCCCTCCAATTCTCTCCCCAACTTTCCCCTTCCCTAGATGGCTAAGTTCCTATAAAGCGGGGTCTGACTATGCTGCCTCCACTTCAATGACCCCAATCTGAAGCCAATGAGTGAGTCACCCCCACAATGCAGGGTCAGTACCTGCCTGCGTTGTCAAAGGCGGGAGCAATTGGAAATGTCTCAAAGCCATTAATTTGACCTCTACCTTATTCCTGAGATCCTTTCATCTCTTGGCTTTTGTGAAACCCTCCTCCTTTGGCTTTGCCTTTTCCCTTCCTCCAGTCCATTCTCCTATAGCCATGATGGTCTCCCATGTAAACTGTATCCCTGCTCAGATCTTCCAAAGGCCTCCAAAAATCCTGTTGAGCTCTCCAGCCTCAAAACCGTGCCTCTCTCTCTGATGCTCACTGCCCTCCTGTCACTATTTCTTCCATCTCTCAGAACGTGGCTGATCTCCTGCCTCAAGGTCTTGTCACGTTTTGTTCCCTCTTTCTGAAATATTCTTTTTCCCTCACCCCGACTCTTCACCTAGGTGAATCCTACTTCAATGCTTGCATGTCACTTTGTCAAAGAGGCCCTCCCAGTCTGTAGTTAGCTTCCTATAACGATCTCTCATAGCCCTCTTTGGATTTTCTTTGTAATATGTATCGTAGTTTTAGCTATTTATCTATTTGTGCATGATTGCTTAATGTGAGTATTGCCAACAACTCTATCTCCTCCAGGAGATTAGGGCTTGTGTTTCTTTTCCTCCCAGAAGCCTGGGTGGTTGTGGCTCCCAGGAGGGGCTCAATGAATATCTGTTGAATAAAATAAATTAGTATGTTGAAATAACTTTGTACAATTTGAAAATTACATCCTTGGTGTACTCATTGCATCATAGCATTTGCAAAAAAAAAAAAAAATTAGAAAACAATTCCTCCCCTCTCTGGTCACAAGGTGGTATGGTGTCCTGGAAAAGATGTAACCCAGCTGGGAACACAGGGAGACAGCTCTGGCTCTGCCCTCTTGAGTTTTCACAGTTTTCTCCTTTGTAAAATAGGGGTAACAATCATGCCTAACCAGTATTAATAGAATTATCATGAGGATCACGATAATAAGTTAGAATAACTTATTCAGACAACATGTTGGAATGGAAAGTCACCTACAATGTAACACATGTTGATAAATGAAAGGAACTGGACCATTCAAAGTTGAAGGAACAAATGTCTTAAACAAAAGGATTCTTCTGCTATGGACAAACTGAAAAGCTATCAAGCTCAAAGCACAGTGTATTGGGAAAAGCAGGTGGGCTGTGTTTTTTTTTTTAATTTTTTAAGATTTTATTTATTTATTAGTTAGAGAGAGAGAGAGAGCGAGCACAGGCAGACAGAGAGGCAGGCAGAGGCAGAGGGAGAAGCAGGCTCCCTGCCAAGCAAGGAGCCCGATGTGGGACACGATCCCAGGACGCTGGGATCATGACCTGAGCCGAAGGCAGCTGCTTAACCAACTGAGCCACCCAGGCGTCCCTGGGCTGTATTTTTGCAGGAGTATTGACATTGTATACTTCTTCATTTCTAAAAGATGGCTGCAGGGATACACATCAGCCTCTCTTGGGAAAGAGCGGGTAAAAATCCGAAGCAGGTGAGTTTTTTAGGACAGCCACTGACAACTTCAAGAAAGTTTCCCCTGAGACAGCCATGCACGCCCTTTACCCATGATTCCCTGCTTCCTTTCCCTCCAATGCCTCACGGGACATTCTTGCTTCAGCCAAAGTGGGGCATTTGGAAGTCAGAACGGTGATTTCTACTCTCATGTCAACTTTGAGGGGCATCAACTGTTTCTTTTCAAAATTCCGTTCGATACACATTAACATGTCTAACATATCCTTCCCTAAGGTGGTATTTATTTAAATGGAACTTTTCCAAAACTGATTTACTAATTTAGAAAGATCATCCTTCAACGCTCTGTATTTAGTCAATTATGTTAAAAGTGCTTTTTCATAAAGCTGACAAAATAATTCAGTAGACCAGCACAGTGCTTTATGCAGGTTGCAGATGTCTTCAGTTTTACAAGATAATAGATGTATAAGCCCTACAAATATCTTCAAGTATTGCAAGAATCTGCCAAGTTTAGACGTCAGCCTGATGTCTAAAACATGCTTTGTAACTGCCCCATATGTGATAAAACTGTCAAAAGTACATGGAGGCAGTTGCCTACACTTTGAAAGCAAAGTCAAGGTTCTATTTATTGTGACAGCGTAAGAGTTGCAAATTTTACAGCATTATGGAAAGTAAAACCCTCATCCCAACTTCCGTTTGTTTTTTTAACTCATGCTATGGGGATTTCTCTCAAGTGGTAAGCATTTATTAAGCTGCTGTTTCTAAGATGATATACTACACATATTTTTAAACTTTTTATTGAATATACATTCCTATAGACATACACTACATTCAGAAAGGTGCATAGACACTCAGAAAACATATGTTCAGAAAGGTGCTTATGTTGTAACACACACTTTGATGGATTTTTGCAAACTGATCACATGTATATAACCAGCACCGATTAAAGAAACATGACCAGACTTTTGGACTCCTTCCAGCAACTACTCTTCCCAAGGATAACCACCATCCTGATTTCTAACAGTCTAATTATTTAAAAGATTTTATTTATTTATTTATTTGATGAAGAGAGAGACAGTGAGAGAGGGAACACAAGCAGGAGGAGTGGGAGAAGCAGGCTTCCTGATGAGCAGGGAACCCAACTGGGGGCTCGATCCCAGGACCTGGGATCAAGACCTGAGCTGAAGGCAGACGCTTAACTGACTGAGCCACCCAGGAGCATTCCAGTCTAAGTAATTTTGCCTATGTTTATACTTCATATAAACGGAATCAGGCAGTGTGCCGATTTGTACCTAGCTTGTTTTGTTCAACACTGTGTTCTATACACCTTATACTTGGGTCTACAGCCAAATGTTAACCGCCACAACACTGTCATTCTTATTCCATCATTCAATAAATATTTGTTGACCTCCTAATGTTTGCCGGGAAGCAACGAATCATCATTTCTAGCGATAGCATTTCAGGGTTCTTTTGTTTCTAGGAAGTCAGTAAGTGAAACTTTTATTAACACATCTTTCAAACTTAATTGCTTTGCCAAACTGAATTCAACTGAAAAAATAATTTAAAAATCACTAATAAATCATTGAACACTACATCCAAAACTAATGATATACTATACAGTGGCTAACTGAACATTAAAAAAAAGAATAACCAAAAAATTTTAAAAATAAAAATAAGTTAAAAAATCATTATACACATAAGAATACTGGCAACACTTCCTTTTTCTTTAGCCACAACTTCCATTGATATTAACAGTCTCAATGTTTACTCACTAATCAATGTTTTCTCTCATGACATTTGTGATACAAATAATTTATTCTGTCCTAAGATTTGTAAATCCAGATTCTTTGAAGCAGTCAGTTCCTTGGACAAATCTGTACTCTAAAGCAGGTGTTGCGACTCAAGGACACACCGAACCTGGGCTGCGAAACCTGATTTTGCTTCATATTAGCTGTATCACTTTAATCGAGTTTCTCAACCTCTCTGAGCTACTTTCTGTATTCTATAAATAAGGTGGGAAGCCGACATGATTTCCGCAGTCTCTCCCAGCTCAAAAATCCATTAATCTTTGTTAGAAATAAGATCTAGTTCCCAAACCAGTTGCATTTTTCTAGTTTTCAGGTATAGGCAAGAACTTGCTAGAAACAAGAGAACCAGGTCAAAAGAAAAAGAAAAACACACTCCATCGGTTTGACGTAGAGAGGACTAGCTGCTGCCAGGTATCGAACTGGTCCTGGATCAGCCCAAGATGAGACATTCACTCAGTAGCGTGTCTTGTTTCCCCCCTACGGCACCCGGAGGATCCCTGGAGACAGTGCCTGGGCGGTTTACATTCTTGCCTCGTAGAGCTGGCTCCCTACCACATCCAAAGGGTAGCACAGAAATGTAATTTCTTTCAGGCAAACGCCCCTGCTATTGGAAGGAAAGCTCCAAAATTGCATTTCCACATCTCAAGCTTGTATTTAACTACTCAAATGAAGAGCAGAATCTGGTCTCCGTGACAGCATTTGCTACGGTGTTTTCTTTCTTTCTTTTCTAATTTTATTTATTTATTTGAGAGAGAGAGAGAGAGAGAGAACCTGAGTGGGGAGAAGAGGCAGAGGGAGAGGGAGAAGCAGACTCCCTGCTGACCAGGGAGCCTGACTCAAGACTCGATCCCAGGATCCCGGGATCATGACCTGAGCTGAAGGCAGCTGCTTAACCGACTGAGCCGCCCAGGCACCCTACAGACAGCATTGCCTAGGTGGCAAGCCTAAGCAATGAGCCTAACCACACAACACAGACTCTGGATCTATTTTCTTAAAGAGAAAAGTAATCAGAGGTACTGTCTATTTCCTTGGCTCTATGAAACATTTGATTAATGATCTAATCTAGGAAGATTAGACAACAAAAAATAACACCACCTCATTATTTCCTTTAGTCCTTAGAATGCTTAAGTCTAACTACAAAGCTTAAAAATTTAGTTAGTAGATAAGGGACAAGTTTCTTCTGCGTCCCCTTTCCTATGTGCCCTGCGATGGAAGACAGGTATATGCCTCAAGTTTAAGGAGTAATTAACACCATGAAGTCCAAACTCTAAAGGACATTGATAAATACACTAATACACCATCTACTGAAGTTCATGCCTGCCTTCCAGTTGGGTAGCTCCGAGCTCATGGCTTCATTGAATTCCTATAGATTGAGGAAAATCCCAAAACAGAACCCGTTGATAGGGGCTTTCTGTCCTCTTCCAACAGGGAATTACAAACATTTAAATCAAACCCCAATCCTATTTTTGGTTTATTTGAGGCAGAAATACATCAACACAGGTTTTTTTTTTTTTTTAACCTCTGAAAAGTAAGTCACTACTGACGTAAAACAAACACCCCAGAAAGGAAAGCTTCATCATCCCCAGCCTGTACTGGGATTTGGGGAAGCATGCTGACACAACTCAGGGTCTCATTTGCCAAACAACAACTGAGCTCATCTGTACGGAGTTGGTAAATTTGAAAAGGTAAACTACTAGAAATGTTGCATAATGACACCAGAAGAAGAAAAAAGTCATTTCTGAGTTTGCTGTTCTTTAAACTCTTTGAATTCTTGCTTCAGTGGCTCTGTTGAGTCACAGCTGTGATCCATGTTGGCATGAACCAAAAATAACATGGCTAGCTGCAAAGGTTACAGGGTTTGGGCCAGATTTTTATGGCCACACAGCAGTACCTTTCTGTTGAGTGGAAATGTAACATTTAGCTTGTAAGGGAAACCTTTCTCAAGCAGGTTCTTATTCAAAGTTGTCTGAGGTCTGCCCCAAGTGTTTGTTTCTGCTCTGCTGAGAGCCAGGAGGAGCAGACTGCTAGGGTATAAAACCTACGGCATGAAAAGAACCCTCTTATCTTCAGGAGACTTTCTCTGAACATCCTATGTTGAACCAGACCACTAATGGAGAAAATGAAGCTCGTTACTCAAGCAACATAAAATCAGCTCTACATCTGACTTTGATTAGAAAACATAAGCCCTTTTCAGGACCTTTCCCCTCCTCCCCCCAACATGGCACTACAGACTGCTTCACTTTTTCCAATCATACAGTGATATTTGGAAAGTTCCATTTGCTTCCATTAAGAAAAATACAGAGAAGGAAAAAAAAACATAATAGCCATCTATCATTTTGTATGTGAGGTTTAGTTATGGGGATTCTAAAAAAAAAAAAAAAGGCGAAAAAACCTGTGTGTTATATGAATACTGAAGGTATCGTAGCGATAAGCCTATTCTCCTTTAAAGAAATGATTTGTAGATTTTAGTAATGTTTTGCCCTGATCTCTTTTGCGTTCATCTTTGTCATTTATTCAATATAGATTCATTAACTACCGGTTGTACTCCAGGCATCGAGATACAAAGGTGAGTGACATCAGCCCTTGGGTTGGGGAATCTAGTTGGAAAGACTGACGTGAATCAGCAGGCGAGTTGGGACTCCTCAGGAGAACATTGCATTTGGTAGAGCACAATGTTGAGAGCATTGGATCGCATCACAGAGGTCAAGAAAGACACCTAGAGGTAATGGGGCCCCTGGGTGGCACAGTTGGTTGCTTTGGCTCAGGTCATGATCTCAGGGTTGTGAGATCGAGTCTGGCATCCAGCTCCGTGCTCAGGGCAGAGTCGGCTTAAGATTTCCTCTCCCTCTGCCCCTCCCCGGCTTGTGTTCGCACTCTCTCTCTAAATAAGTTAATTAATACATTAATTCATTTCTTTTTAAGATTTTATTTATTTATTTGTCAGAGAGAGCGAGCACAAGCAGACAGAGAGGCAGGCAGAGGCAGAGGGAGAAGCAGGCTCCCCGCCGAGCAAGGAGCCCGACGTGGGACTCGATCCCAGGACGCCGGGATCATGACTTGAGCCGAAGGCAGCCGCCCAACCAACTGAGCCACTCAGACGTCCCCATTAATTCATTTCTTAAAAAGGCATCTTGATGTAAGTAGTAGCTGAGCAGAGATCAAAAGGTGAGACAGAGTCCACAGGGAGTAAAGCGTGAGGGAAGAATAATCCAGGAGCAGTTGCTTCCTGGTGCAAATGCATCTGAGGAGCTTGAAGCAGGTCTGGGTCACCTTGGCACAACAGAGCCCCAAAGGGACTTGAGGGTCAGGGAGGAGGCTAGTGAGCTGGGTGGCACAGAGATCGGGAAGGGGCTTGTAGCCACTAAATAAACATTTTAGTCTTTCTCCCCAGAACAGCAGGAAGCCACTAAGATGCAGTAATGAGTAAGTAGTGGGTGACTTCGTCGGATTTCAATTTTGTTCTTGTCACGCAAGGAAGTGGTTGAGTAAACGAAAAAACAAAACTCCAGGAGATCCAAAAATGAATTATTGCCTTAATTATTAATTATTGTTAGGAATACCCCTAGCAGTGCATATTAAGGATAAACTTGGCACACACCAGTTTCCTAGCAAGGACAGACAATGATTCTTCTCTTCATGGTCATAGAAAGTTGACCCAAACCCTGGTAACCTTTGCCATTAGTCATGTCGGTTTTGGCCAACCCAACTCACCTGTTTCCAAAACACTGGGAGGTGCTCTGGCAAGATGGGTCCCATGCCTTCACTCGGCCATGAATCCAAGTATCCTCCTTGGGTATCTCCAGACAGAACCCTCGCGTATCTCAAAAGCCCAAGCAAAGACTGTCTATCAGGATAGTAGGGTGTTGTTAGCTTGCGTTATCCTTCTAGAAGGGGTTTTTGTGTTCTGGTTTGCTTTGTGTGAAAGAGAGCCTCAGACTGTAATGCTTAAGGGCAGTCTCACTGTGGTACACCTCTAAGTTCCACCTTCCCAGGTGGACTTCCTCAGGGACCCCCACAAGCACCCCATTGTGCATCCCACACGTGGGAAGTCAGCTTCCAGCGCCTTCCTCTCTTTCTTGCCTACTTCCTCCTAGTAAAGGCCTAACCAGATTCTACTCTTAAGACATACTGCATCAAGAGAAAAAAATGTAAGCGAAGTTCTTAAAAGGGAAAAAAGTGTTTTTTAAAAATATTTTCAAGAACAAGGAGGATGGGATGATAATGTGTTGGCAAGGCCTCCCTCTCCAGACCCTCGACATTAGCAGCTGGTCCCTGCTGAGTAGCCCAATTCAGCTGTGGACATAGCTAATCACACAAAACTGTGTTACGCCTTGATAGATAAGGAATGAGCGCTCTTAGAAGACCTGGAAGTTGGGCTGAAGGAGCACACGTCACATGTCACATAGCTCATGCGGAACCTGGTCCAAGACCCAGGCAAGGGCTTTACCTTACAACGGATTCATCTAAGCAGGGATATACTATAACTTGTGGGTGCCAGGCCTTTCTGGCCCCTTCTCCATTCTATATATAATATATTTATATACAATCATTATTTATATTATATATTATATGTCTATATACTGCATTGGTGTGAAGACAAACATTATAGGGGCACCTGGGTGGCTCAGTGGGTTAAAGCCTCTGCCTTCAGCTCAGGTCATGATCCCAGGGTCCTGGGATCGAGCCCCGCATCGGGCTCTCTGCTCGGCAGGGAGCCTGCTTCCCTTCCTCTCTCTCTGCCTGCCTCTCTGCCTACTTGTGATCTCTCTCTGTCAAATAAATAAATAAAATTTTTTTAAAAAGACAAACATTATATATTAAGATGAAATCTTCAACCTGAAAGTGATTTTTTTTCTCTTGACTTAAAAGACATTCAGGGGACGCCTGGGTGGCTCAGTTGGTTAAGCGGCTGCCTTCGGCTCAGGCCATGATCCCAGCGTCCTGGGATCGAGTCCCACATCGGGCTCCCTGCCAAGCAAAGAGCCTGCTTCTCCCTCTGCCTCTGCCTGCCTCTCTGTCTGCCTGTGCTCTCTCTCTCTGACAAAAAAAAAAAAAAAAAAAAAAAAGACATTCAGATGTTTTCATGAACTCCTAAAAGTATTGTAGGCTCTTAGGCCTGAGCCTACGGTGCCCAGTGGCTCGGCAAGAAAAAACCTTCATACACGTTGATGCTTCTCAGGCTTGGTATGCGGGTGATCCCGTGTCCACACTCCTCACAGCACTGACCATAGCATGGCATGAAAATCACTGTCCTACTGTCCCATGGTCTGTGAGTCCTCTAAGCACAGACTCGGATTTTGTGCAAGTTTTCTTCCTTATCGCTTTGCAGAGAAACTGGCTCTTCATCCGGATGCCCTAGATATTTGTAAGCTGAGTAAATTGAGTGAGCTGGGTTTGGGTGTGGTGAAGGGGATCATGCAGTATACTTGTCGGGCTCGGAAGGCCCGTGAGCCTGCACTCAAGCCCGGCCGTGACCCTGCATGGACGCCCTCGGCAGATTGCTGAAGGAGGCAGGGTCGGAGTAGGTCTGCCCGCGTGGGCACTCAGGCTCCAGCAACCCCCGGCTGTGAGGTTTGGGCATGTTTCCCAGCCTCTCCAAGCTTCTGATTCCCCACTTTTCAACTGGAGGACCCCGGAATCGGGGTGAATGTCAAGGGGTATAACAGTGTGGGGAACTTAGCGCAGAGCTAGACACACAATATGGAATTGGCTCATGTCAACATATGAATCTCTTCATGTGCATTGTAGGAATGAATATATCTGTGTTCCCCGGGGCGGTTGTGAAAATAAAGGGAGACGATAGAGACCTAAGAAGTGAGAGAGCACCAAGACAGACCGAGTAAGGCATCAGAAGACTGAATCTATCCCAGCTCCAAAGCTTATTGGCGGGACACCCCTGAGCCTCACACTCTTCATTCACAAAATGGGGACAGTGCCTACCTCAGAATGTAGCTTTGGGATGAAATGCTATCATGAATGTAAAAAAAAAAAGAAAGAAAAAAGAGATCCCTGTTCAGCCCATGCTGTGGGTCACAAGTATCCAAAGCAATCAGTTCACGGCTGAGGCTTACGATGGCAGCCATCCTTCTCTCCTGTTTCTGGTCTCCTTCCCTCCTCTGCTGTGAACCTCCTTCAGCTTTTAGCATTCCTTCCTTCCTTAAAGAGGTCTACTTTGCAGTTTCTTTGTGTTCTTAACCCCTCAGACTTTGGTGAACCCCAGCCTCCTCTCCTCCCACCGCCCCCCCCCCCCCCACGTGCCCAGGCTAGGCTGAGGTTCCTAGAATCATCTCGTGCCTCCTCGGAGCTTGACTTCACTGGGCGTGAAAGCCTCTTGGGATTTCTCAGTCTGCAGACTGAACAACCCGGGCCGGTATTCAGTGAGATAACATAAAAGGCACCAACCCATCTATTTACTTCCCATTCCCTGCAATAGACACACGTAAGATTTCCTGCCCGTTTATAAGGCTATTGTTCTAGGTTTAGGAGCAAGTTGTAAAACAGTTAAACAGAACACAAAAAAAACAAAAAACAAGGAAAAAAAACCCCTCTCTAATAGCCTTCTCCTCTACGGTGAGGTCAAAACGACCCCTCACTGCAATCGACAGTTTTAAGCCCCCACAAGAGGCATGTCGGACTCTGCTCTCAGACTTCAGACACAGCCACCCCAGCCAGTGACTCACCCTCCCAGAGGAAAGGGTGGGGCTGCCGAAAGTAAACAGAGCAGGACACCTAAGTCTGAGAACCCCGGGGAAGGCACTATCTGCCTTCGGCTCAGGTCATGATCTCTGGGTCCTGTGATCCATGATCTCTAGGTCCTGAGATCAAGCTCCTTGTTCGGCTTCCTGCTCAGCAGGGAGTCTGCTTCTCTCTCTCTCTCTCTTTCTCTCTCTCTCACTCTCTCCCTCTCTCCCTCTGCCCCTCCGACCACTCATTCTCTCCCTGTCACCCTCTCTCAAATAAATGAATAAAATCTTGAAAAAAAAAACACCCCAAAACCTCCTGTGATGCAATAAAGCCAGAGAGAAAGAGGAGAGGGAGAAGAGTGGAGGGGAAACGGGGGAGAGGGAAGAAGAGAAAGAGAGAAGTCACAACTTGGTGTCTGATGGCTCTTGGGTTCTTCCCCCAACCACACTCTTCCCCATCCTCGGGTTCCATGAGACACACCTGTGTCCACATAATTCCTTCCCATCCTGTACTCAAGCTAGCTCCGGTTGATTTCTGGCATTTACAACCTTAGTAAGGTTGTAAGGAGGCAGCCCTCCTCACCCACATTTCCCTTTCTTGGCAACTACCTCCATTCCACTGTCCACATTTCCACCAGGGCTATACACCATGCTTTAGAGGAATGTGACTTCAGAACAATACATATGACCTGGGGTCAAGTTAGTCAGCATAACCTGGTCCCCTGACCACTGCTGCAGGTCCAGGAATGACCCATCAGCCCCTGAGACCATTGAGATGTGAGGAGCCCTTTGATGAGGTCTCTGGGGAGCTTCCAGAATGACCCATCACTCATGCCTTGGATCCTGATGAAGAGGCATGAACACCAAGGGGCTAATGGCAACCATTTTATGACCACAAAGAAATGACACCACGGAAGGCTACATGGGAAAATGGAAAAATGGGGAAAATTGCCTCGTCTTAGAAGACATCATTGAGCTGTGAAATTAAACCATGTCTAAAGTCCACCCTCTCTCAGACTATCCAGTTATGTGGTCTAATAAATCCCTCTAAATATCTTAACTAAAATTCCAAGACACTACCCCAGAGTATACGTGTCCATAGCAGTAATCCAAATCTACCTGTGTACTCTGGGAGAATAAAAAGTAAAACAGGAAAGGAGTGCTTGACTAGAAACTTGAATGCTTCCTAGATACTACCTTTCTCTGCCACTAATTAACAATGGGACCTTCAGCAACCCAAGAATCTTCTTGAGCACAACAACTCATATGCTGAATGAAAAGAAATAGACTTCCAACACCAGCATTTCCTAATTGTAACTGTAGACCCTTAGCTCTAAATTTTATTGAGTCCCATGGGATAGTTTATAATTATATGTGTGAACTCTGCCATGTTCTCCAACTCAGAATATAACAACAAAACAAAACATTTTATATGTAAGGCAAGAAACCCAGGGTTAGAATTCTAACACAGAAAGGTGGGAGAGGGGAAATGTGGGAACACAATGGAACAGTCTTCTGGCTGAGCACTGTTCATAAAAGCCAGTCCTTGGAGCACTTTTAAGCTATAATGACCAAGGAATCCATGGTTTTGGTGGCCCTGCTGGTCACACCCAGCCAGGGGACACCCTTGATTTGAGCTGTGTGATTGTGGTTGACTCCAACAATGGAAAAAGCAGCTGGTCCATCAGGCTTTGTGAAAAAGGATCTAAGCATGTAATATTTAGCTTAGGCTTTGAGTTAGAGAACACAATGAACCCTTAAAAGTTATATTTGCTATTGATATTATTTTGCAAGACATTTTTTAATTGTCAGAGATTGTTTTGTTTTTCCCTTTTGTGGCTTGGTTACTGCTAAGAAAATAAAACCTGTCCCAACCCAGAAACTCAGAACTGATACTCCAGTTCTCTCACTGGAAAGAATAACAAAAACAAAGACTGGCATAGTTGACTTACGCCACAAAGGGCACCTACAAGATCAGGCACACGTGCACATGTACACACACACATTCACAAACTTAAACCAATTCATAAAGGATCTTGGACCCAACCATGCAGAAATCAAACTAGGGCTAGACCTGCCACATGGATTTACTGGAGGTTTCCAAGTTCTCAAGTTTAGAGCAGACTTTAGTACCATGTTTTCAAGAAGTCTCTTCTCCCCACAGCTTTAAATAAAGCTGAGTGAAAGTCAAGCATGATCTCAAAAGAACAAAGCAAGAAAAGCTCATAGATCATCATGTGGTGAAGTACCAAGGATGTATCACATGACAGGATCAGTATATCAGGCCAACTTTAAGACTGATGTCTACCCATACCAGGCAATATAATACTGGAGAAAAATATAATTCTGGAGACTCCAAAAAACAGTATGGTGCTCATTTCCAAGTGCCTACAAATGAGCTTAAAAAAAGGATGGTTTGTTTGGTTGGCCAAAAACATATTTCAAACAAAAAATATTACACAATTTTCTTGACTCACGGACTCCAAATTTGAGCACTAAAAGAAATCATAGTGATTATCCAGTCCAGTCTCCTCATTGTTACTTGGCATATTTATACTTAGTTATATAGAAAATTAGTTTGAAATATAACTAAGCCTAGTAAGAGTACAAAATTCAACACTGCCTGATTTTATTTACATGAAATTAAAAAACAGACAAAACTAGTCTATGGTGTTAGAAATCAGACTATTGGCTCCTTCTGGGAAGAAGGAAGGAGATAGAAGAAGGGACACTGATGAAATTCTATCTCTTGATCCAGGTGGTGGTAAGTTTGGTGCACGACAGTAGTGACATTTATAATCAAACTGCACATTTATAATCTGTTCCCTTTTACATGTACGCTATGCATCAATCTAGAAGTTTATTTCTCCCAAAAAAGAGCATAGATAACCAAATCTAAGAAAAAAGATGTTATTTTGTTCTCAATCCAATATTTAATTTAGAAACCCATCAGCTTTTCATTCGCCTTTTAAGTTCACATACAGTCAAATTCACTGTTTTGGGTGTCTTCTGCTGTGAGCCAGACAAAGGCACGTGATCAGCCCACCATTACGAAGACGCAGATCAGTGCTCTCACCCCCAAAGATTTTCTTGAACTGCCCCTTTGCTGTTGACCCCTCCCATCCTTCACCCCTAGCAACCGCTGATCTGTTCCTATAATTTTGCATTTTCCAGGATGTCATATAATTAGAATCGTACAAAATGCAGTCTTTTGAGTCTGGCTTCTCTCACTTCGCGCAAGGCTTCCTCCATGTTGCTACGCAAACCGGTCATTTGCTCCCTTCTATTCCGTTCTGAATTGTACCCCAGTATGTGGGGGTGCCCCACTTCATTTACCCATTCCCCAGTTGCAGAACATTTGCATTGATTCCAGTTTTTGGCATTCATGTATAAGTTTATGTATGAACTAAAGTTTCCAGTCCTCTTGGGTAAAAACCTAGGAGTGGGGTTGCTGAATTATACGGTTGGTATATGTTTAATCAGCAATGACTGAGAATTCCAATGGCTCCACATCCTTATAAGCACTTAATGGTGTCTCTCTTTTATTTATTTAAACCATTCCCGGCACCTGGGTGGCTCAGTCATTAAGCATCTGCCTTCAGCTCAGATCATGGTCCCCGTACTTTAGGATCAAGTCCCACATTGGGCTCCTTGCTCAGTGGGGAGCCTGCTTCTCCCTCTGCCTGCCGCTCCCCCTACTTGTGGCCTATCTCTGTCTCTCTCTCCGTCAAATAAATAAATAAAATCTTTTTTTTTTAAATCTTTAAAACTTTTAAAAAAAACATAAAAGCCACTCTGATTGGTGAAGAGGTCAGGTTCACAGAGAACATTTATTCGCCCAAAATTCTGCTAATGATACACATAGTCAGGTTAAAATTAAGGAAGAAATATCTACGTTAATATAGTTCTGTAGGCTGACTGAAAGGATTATACTTCCTTCAAAATGATGCACTTTCTTTCCAATTTGAATCTCTTTAATAATTGATATTGAATATGTTACATTCATTGGCCATTTGTGTTCCTTTCTATGTGAATTGCCTGTTTTGATACTTTGTTCCTTTTCTATTAGTATTTTTAAAACTAACTTGAAAGAGCTCTTTACAGAACATCTGGGGTGGCTCTGTCGGTTAAGCATCTGACTCTTGATTTCAGCTCAAGTCATGGTCTCTAGGTCATGAGATCAAGCCCCGCCTCAAACCTCCAGGCTGGCTTTGCCCTCAGTGGGGAGTCTGCTTGATTCTCTCCTCCCCCTTCCCTCCCCCCAGCCATGTGTGCTCCTTTATCTCTCTCACTTGCTCGCTTGCTCAAAAATAAATAAATAAATATTTAAAAAAGAAAAAAGAGCTCTTTGTGTCTTATGGAAATCAGACTGTTGATTGTCATTATGTTGTTAATAAGTTGGTGCTTCTACATTATGAAGTTTGTTGCCAGAGATTTTTTTAAGTTTATACTCAAATTTATGATTGTTTTCTTTGTGGTTCCTGAGTTTAGTATTATAATTAGAAAGACCTTTTCCATTCAAAAATTATAAAAACTTCTCACCAATGTTCTCTATTGTTTTTTTTTTTTTACTTCATTTTGTTCTGTTTTAAAACTAATCTACTTGGAATTAATTTGAGGGGCACAACCTACTAAGTTAAAATTGAGGAAAAGAAATTAAAATCTGCAGATAAAGGTGGAAGAAATTTTTCTTAAGATTAATAAACTTCTTTCCCCAAATAATTTTTAAAACGTAGGTGTTTTTAGTCACTTTCATTTGCTACCACATTCCAGCTTTATAACCTTTCGAGATTTTCTACTTTCTTCAGCTTTATTTAAAATTGAATGTTACAAGGACTTCCTGGGGAAATGTGGTATTGAGGTCTTCTCTTAAATTAAATATTTGGAATATAAATGCACATTTAAGTGACACAATTTGATCTTGAGTAGCTAAACAGTAGACCCAATACCATTCATTATAAAAACACCATTGGGAAAAATGTGGATTCCAATGCAATAGTTTGATCCCAGTAAATGTAATTTCAAATGCATAGTTTATCCTAAATATATAAGAATAGTCCCATCACCGTCTGTTAAGCAATTCAAAGTTCCCCTCCACTAACTTGAACTACTACTTTTCTTATAGGATAAATTCCCATTTGTTGTTGGGTTTATTTCTAGACTCTCCATGATTTTTCCTTAATCAGTGTATGAAATGGATACTTTACAGTTTCATCACATTATGCCTTTAAACATAAAAGAGACTGATCTTCATTTTTTTGTATTTTATTCCAAAAGTTAACATAGATACAGGAAAGTACATAGAATATGTAAGAAGAGTTAAACAGTTGTAAAGGGAGTCCCTGGGTAAACACCACCCAGATCAAGAAATGGGACTGAAATTAATTTTTTAATAAATAAATAAAAATAATATATATATAATAAATAAAAGCTTCAATAAATGTCTTGTTTAAAATAAGAATTATCAGTTAGTTCTGATGGTTACCCAATCACATTCAGTCATTTACAAAAAATTGGGATATAAATTGATTGTGGAACTACCAAAGCTCCAGAAAATAGAAAGTACTTGGTTAATTTTTTTATTTTTATAAATAAATGAGGTTTAAACTTCCTTATAATTCTATACTCTACAAATACAGTACAATAATTTTTCCTTATTATACAAAAGGATTTTTCCAAGTTAATCATCATGTAAAAAAAAGAACATTTAATGTTGAGATGGACCCCTTTTCAGATGTTCAGAAGGATTTATTTATAAATGGCCAGGCCTGTGTTGTCCAATATGGCAGCTACTAGCCACAGGCAGTTAGTTAACCTTCAACTTGAGTTAATTAAAATTACATAAAATTAAAAATTCAGTTCCTCAATTGCACTAGGTAGCTAATGGCTACCACCGGTGTTCAGCACAGATGCTGAACATTTCTGTCATCGGACAACATTCTGTTGGATGGTGCTGGTTTAGACCCTCTTTGGCTTCCACAAATGATTTGGGGTGTTTAAAAACACACTAATTTGAGATGTCTTTAAAACATATACAATCTACAATTAAAATAAATATAGGAAAGAGAGATCAGAAATTATAGAGAGACAAAGCAAGGCACTAGGAACTAGAGATATTATACAATGGAGCACTAAATCTTGTTCTAACCTTTCAGCCAAAGCTAAACAAACAAAGCATCTGGTGAATCATAGAG